>NC_069476.1:4568836-4676336 GCF_026875155.1 Cherax quadricarinatus | reverse complement strand
GATCCAGATGTGACAACACAGTCGTGTGTAATACCTGTTGGGTCATGAGTGGCTGTCTGAAACAGAGAGAGAGAGAGAGAGAGAGAGAAGCAGAGAGAGAGAGAGAGAGAAGCAGAGAGAGAGAGAGAGAGAGAGAGAGAAGAGAGAGAGAGAGAGAGAGAGAGAGAGAGAAGCAGAGAGACAGAAAGGGAGACAAGCAGATGGAAAGATAAGCAGAGACAGATAAACAAAGAGCTAGACAGATAGACGGAGAGTTTGACACAGACAGGCAGATAGACAGACAGACAGACATATTTATGTGTAACAGTGAAAACAAATCAAGCCAGGGCTGTGGATGCTCATCAAGTGTCACCACTGCACTGTCAGCAGTGGACTGACACTTGTCTTACATAATGCTTCAAGGGAAATTATTATTATTATATACTCCCGCATATCCAAAACATTGCTGGGACCTATAAATACTTTGTATAGTATGTTCCTAGACAATAGTAAATGACCAAGGCACGTGTAAATATTCACCTGTCACTGTGTGACAATTTGAGTACAATTTCAGTACCTAATATTATTGTCAGAACAAAGATTGCCTACGAAATCACAAGAACCACTATAAATTGTAATTATCAGAACATAAAAATTATATAAAATAATATAAAAATGAGAAAAAAAAGGTATATTGGCAACACTTCTACAAGCGGCAAGACTCGATGTTATCAGGTGAGCATCCAGTGCCAACTTCGCAGCCTCATATCTCAGTAAGTACTGACCCCAATTTTTTTTTTCCTATAACACTTGGAAAAATGCACTTTTTATTTCTATAATTTTTTTTTTTTTTTTTTTTTGAATATTCGGGGAGCTGGGCAAGAGAACACACATGTTTGAGCCGTTTAGAGGTTAAGGTGTCGGAAGGCTGTTCTTAGGTTTGCTAGGTGTCTATAAGCTGGAGGAGTTAGTTATTTGGTTGATGTGCACCTCAGAGGTGCCTAGTGATATACTCACCCCAAGGTCCTTTTCCTAGAGTGAGGTTTGTAGCCCCTGGCCCCCTAGACTGTACTCTGTCTGTGGTCTTCTTTGCCCTTCCCCAGTCTTCATGACTTTGCACTTGGTGGGGGTGAACTCCAGGAGCCAGTTGCAGAACCAGGCCTGCAGCCTGTCCAGATCCCTTTGTAGTTCTGCCTGGTCCTTGTCCGATTGAATTCTTCTTGTCAACTTCACATCATCTGCAAACAGGGACACTTTGGAATCTATTCCTTCCGTCACGTCATTCACATATACCAGAAACAGCACTGGTCCTAGGACTGACCCCTGTGGAACCCTGCTCGTCACAGGCGCCCGCCCACATACCAGAAAGAGCACTGGTCCTAGGACTGACCCCTGTGGAACCCTGCTTGTCACAGGTGCCCCCACTGACACTTTGTCTTGTACCATGACTCTCTGATGTCTTCCCGACAGGTATTCCCTGATTCATTGCAGTGGCTTCCCTGTTATACCTGCCTGGTCCTCTAGCTTATGCACTAGTCTCTTGTGTGGAACTGTTTCAAAAGCCTTATTACAGTCCAAGAAAATGCAGTCTACCCACCCCTCTCTTTTGTCTTAATGCTGTCACCCTGTCATTGAATTCCAGTAGGTTTGTGACACAGGATTTCCCATCCCTGAAGCCGTGCTGGTTGTTGTTGATAAGCCTATTCCTTTCTAGGTGCTATACCACTTTTCTCCTGATAATCTTCTCCATGACTTTGCATACTGTACATGTCAGCGACACTGGTCTGTAGTTTAATGCTTCGTGTCTGTCTCCATTTTTAAAAATTGGGACTACATTTGTTGTCTTCCATACCTCAGGTAGTCGCCCTGTTTCGATAGATGTGTTGATTCTTGTTAGTGGCATGTATAGCACCTCTGCTCTCTCTCTCAGGACCCATGGAGAGATGTTATCCGGCCCCATCACCTTTAAGGTATCTAGCTCGCTTAGCAGTCTTCACTTCTTCCTTGGTTGTATGTATTGTGTCTAACACTTGGTGGTGTACCTCACCTCTCTGTCTTTCTGGGGTCCCTTCTATCTCCTCTGTGAACACTTCTTTGAATCTCATGTTGAGCTCCTCACATACTTCTTGGTCATTTCTTGTGATCTCCCCTCCTTCCTTACTCAGCCTGATTACCTGGTTCTTGACTATTGTTTTCCTCCTGATGTGGCTGTACAAGAGCTTTGGGTCAGATTTGGCTTTCGCTGCTGTGTCATTTTCGTATTGTTGTTGGGCCTCCTTTCTTACCTGTGTATGTTCGTTTCTGGCTCTATGACTGCTCTTCTTATTCTCCTTGGTTCTTTACCTTCTATACTTCTTTCATTCTCTAGCACATTTGTTTTTTTTGGCCTCTCTACATCTTTGAGTGAACTAATGGCTCATCCTAGCCTTCTTGTTATTTATATTACCGTTGAGTACAAACCTCTCCTCAGCTTCCTTGGATATTGCTGTCACATGTAGCTCTACGCTACATCAGTCACCAGCTAAGATGTATATCAGCCTGGGGAAGCCAGTGGTAGGTAACATTTGCTCCTGAGAAACACAAATGATGATGGTCTCTTGATAGTAATGGTGGAGCAGTAGTAAGTATGAATGGGTCCAATAATTTCCCCCAAAATTTCTTTTTCTGAAATGGTAGAGAATCTCTTTCTGAAGGTAGTAAAGCAAAAAGTACAAAATTTGGTGGAAAACTTAGAAAATTACACTTTCCCAAAGTTTGCTGTGTCAGCAATACTTAGGCATCGGCGATTTTTCCCACTTTGAGCCTTATTATAGGCCAATTATATTGTTCCAGTCGATCAGATTCTTAGTTATTTTGCTATTATGTCTTCCATTTTATCGACTGAGCACAAAAAACTGCCCATTCAACTATTTCAACTACCCAATAGGGTGATCAGAAATTGGTAATTTGGCTAGTTTCAAAGTAGGGTTTGGGATAAACACTGTAAACATTCCTGGCACTAAAATAGCATTTCCTCTGTTCATTAATTACATACCCAGGTTTCTCCAATATTACACATGAATTCCATTTTGAATTTTTATTCACACAAAAAATAGAAGATTTACTGTTATGCATTATTGTAATAATTGTATAAATTATGTCAGCACATTCATGAATACATATTCGACTGGGCCGCAGGGGCATTGATCCCAGGGATACTCTCCAGGTAGCAGGTAGACAAGATGGATGCATATTGGATGAGTGACATGATTTGTGTACTCTGGAATATTGGCAAAAGTTGAATATTTCTGCTACTTAGAGCTCAATTTCAAGCTACTGCCAGTCCTGAAGCCAATCAAAATCATCTCTGTTTTGGCAATATACATATTCCGTTTTATCATAGGATACTGAGAAACCAAGAATAAAACTATCCAAAAATACACCAAAAACCTGGCCTCAGTTTTTTTTTCCCCATAATGCACTGCATGGGCTTGACTTTTTTTTATATGGTGCACACTCACCACATATCCCTATTCTCTCCTATCTAGGCCAGAATTTACCACTCACAGCTTATCTGTGTGAACTGAGCTCATCACGGATCTATGGCACTTTCACTCTACAATGTTCTTTTCCTTTTTACCTCCATAGCTTAAGGGTATATCTGAAGAATAAAAGGATTAGAACTAATATTTAACAAATTTTGACATAAATTGTTACAAGCAACAAAATCCTTAACTTTAAGTGATTGAAGTGACTGAAAATGAGGGTTTATTAATTTTACTATTTATAAATATTTTAAGTTGCTGCAGGTCACATGAAATTTTGTGGTGGGCTGCTTGTGGCCTGTGGGCTGCAGTTTTGAGACCCCTAATCCAGACAGTCATATCACTGAAAAAAAATTTTGGTGGCAGTGTATATCCATGATTTTCAGTCATTGCTACATAGTGGTGTGAGTGCTAAAGTTATGGTAAAAGTTTTTAAAAGGAAACTGGGCTACTACCTCCTGCAAGGGCCAGATAAACCAGGCTGTAATGGCTGTGGAAGCCTGTGGGTTGCTAGCAGCAGTGTCTGGTTGACCAGACAACAGGAAAGTCTGGCTTCAGGCCAGGCTACGAGGTTAAAGATACCTTTGAAACTGGTAGCATATTTTAGTTTTGTATGCACATCTCTGATGATGATAATTGCAAATTCATGCATACTCTTCCCTACTTGATGCAGCTAGCTGCTGCTAACCACAAAAATGTATGTATACTTGAAATTTGACTAAAGTAGCTGAGTGTTCATGTGATTTTGAGTCTTCCATATATATAAAGTGCAACTTGATTTCCTCTCTTCATATTCTCTATAGATCCCCCATGTTTTACAAACATTTTCAAGGGCATTACCTAGGGATTTCAGTCAGGGATGGTGTTCTCTCCAGGGTATCCATGCCTGGCATGACTTTGCCTTAAAAGCAGTCACACTCCCTTCCCATCTGTGTTTTATCAGCCTAGCATCTCTCCTGTTATAAATATTCATGGTGCCTGACTATGAATGGGTAGGATATCTCACAGGCCAGGTATGTATGTTGGCTCTCACTGACAAGTCATCCATGTGTATGTACAGTGGACCCCCGCATAACATTGGCATCGCATAGCGTTAAATCTGCATAGCGATACATTTTATCGCTAAAATTTTGCCTTGTATAGCGCTAAAAAACTCGCTCAACGCAATTCGTCCGAGACGCGTCCATGCAGCCTGAGCCAGCCTCACTTGTTCTGCCAGTGGCATTGTTTACAAGCCAGCCTCCGCGGTAACATTCAAGCATACAATCGGAACATTTCATATTATTACAGCCTTTTTACAGTGATTTCACCTGAAAAATAAGTGACCATGGGCCCCAAGAAAGCTTATAGTGCCAACCCTACAGGAATAAGGGTGAGAATTACTATGGAGATGAAGAAAGAGATCATTGCTAAGTATGAAAGTGGAGTGTGTGTCTCCGAGCTGGCCAGGTTGTATAGTAAACCCCAATCAACCATCGCTACTATTGTGTCCAAGAGAAAGGCAATCAAGGAAGCTATTCTTGCCAAAGGTTTAACTGTGCTTTCGAAACAGAGATTGCAAGTGATAGAAGATGTTGAGAGACTGTTATTGGTGTGGATAAACGAAAAACAGATAGCAGGCGATAGCATCTCTCAAGCGATCATAAGTGAAAAGGCTAGGAAGTTGCACGAGGATTTAATTAGAAAAATGCCTGCAACTAGTTGTGATGCGAGTGAATTTAAGGACAGCAAAGGTTGGTTTGAGAGATTTAAGAGGCGTAGTGGCATACATAGTGTGATAAGGCATGGTGAGGCTGCCAGTTCGGACCAAAAAGCAGCTGAAAAATATGTGCATGAATCCAAGGAGTACATAGACAGTGAAGGACTGAAACCTGAACAAGTGTTTAATTGTGACGAAACAGGCCTGTTTTGGAAGAAAATGCCAAGCAGGACCTACATTACTCAGGAGGAAAAGGCACTTCCAGGACATAAGCCTATGAAAGACAGGCTTACTCTTCTCATGTGTGCCAATGCTAGTGGTGATTGCAAAGTGAAGCCTTTATTGGTGTATCACTCTGAAACTCCCAGAGCGTTCAGGCAAAAGAATATCCTCAAGGCTAATTTGTGTGTTACACCAAGCATTTGCCCCCAATGGGAAAAATTACCTAACTGAAAAGAAATTAGACCTTAAATGCCTCCTGGTGTTAGACAATGCCCCTGGTCATCCTACAGACTTGGCAGAGCGACTTTGTGGGGACATGAGCTTCATTACCCTTTGAGGGTTTTGGCCGTACTAGTACGTCTTACGCGCAGGGTTTTTTGACGTACTAGTACGCATAAATTCTAGCGCCGTCAAATCTCTCGGGAAAAGGCTGGTAGGCCTCCTTATGAAAGAATGGGTCTATGTGGTCAGTGTGCACAGTATAAAAAAAATCCTGCAGCACACAGTGCATAATGAGAAAAAAAAAAACTTCGACCGTTTTTTTGGCATAAAACAGCAACTTTGCACTGTATTTTCGTATGGTATTTATTCTTGTATTCTAGTTTTCTTGGTCTCATTTTATAGAATGGAAGGCATATCACAGAAATTGAGATGATCTTGACTGGTTTTACAATGAAAAGTACCTTGAAATTGAGCTCAAAGTAGCGGAAATGTTTGATTTTTACCAAAGTTCAAAAGTAAACAAATCGTGCCAAGCGTCCAATACACGTCAACTGGTGAGTCTAACATTCTTTTGCAAGTGCGCCAATATGATTTATACCATTTTTTACACTAATGCAGTAATCTGCATAACAGTAAATCTTCTATTTTTCGTGAGAATAAAAATTCAAAGTGGAAAGCAAAAGAATGTAAGAGGGGCCTTGAGACGTGACTAATGAACAGAGGAAATGTCATTTTATTGCCAGGAATGTATTTCTTGTTTGTTCTGGACCCTATTCGGAAATTGGCATTTTTTTAAATTTGTGTGAAATTGGCAAAATTGCTAAATTCTGACCACAGTATTGGATAGTTGAAAATGGTAAATGGGTGGTTTCTTGCACTTATTCAATAGAAAAAATGTAGTTCTAGCGAAATATTCATGTTTTTTGTCGACTAGTACAGTGGAATTGGCCGAAAATGGGGCTCAAAGTGGGCAAAATCGCCAATGCATAAACATCGCCGAGACCGCTTACTTCGCGAGAGCATAATTTCGTAAGTTTTCCATCAAATCTCATAATTTTGGTGTCGTTATGATCGGGAAAAGATTCTCTATCTTTTCATAAGAAAAAATAATTTTTTTTTAAATTTGGCAGACCCTGAGAACGAGTTTCTGAGGGGGCCTGTCGACCCTCAAAGGGTTAAGGTGAAGTTTTTGCCTCCTAATACCACTCCTCTCCTGCAGCCCATGGACCAGCAGGTTATTGCAAACTTCAAAAAACTGTACACAAAAGCTCTGTTTGAAAGGTGCTTTGTAGTGACCTCAGAAACTCAATTGACTCTAAGAGAGTTTTGGAGAGAGCACTTTAATATCCTCAATTGTGTAAACCTTATAGGTAAGGCTTGGGAGGGAGTGACTAAGAGGACCTTGAACTCTGCTTGGAAGAAACTGTGGCCAGAATGTGTAGACCAAAGGGATTTTGAAGGATTTGAGGCTAACCCGGGCAGGTACCGGTACAATAGAACCACAGAGAGACTCCTTGATTTTAAACAGAAGCGTGCGATCGCTCGCCGTGTCATCCGTGACGCTAAACGCACTTGCTGGCGAGATTATGTCTCCACCATCACCTCTGCTTCCTCTGTGAGTGCAGTCTGGAAAAAAGTACGAAAACTGAGTGGTAAATATTCTCCTGACCCGGCTCCTGTTCTGCGGGTTGCCGGTGTTGATATAGCAAACCCACTAGATGTTGCCAATGAAATTGGCAATCATCTGGTCTGTATTTCTCAGGGACTCCATCTATGCCCCTCATTTCTTTCCTCAAAGTCTGCCAGAGAGTTAGCACCCTTGGACTTTTCTTCTCTCAGAGAGGAACAGTATAATGTGCCTTTTACACTTCAAGAACTGGAGGCAACACTCTCAGCTTGTCGATCATCGGCAGCTGGGCCCGACGACATTCATATTCGTATGCTACAACATTTACATCAGTCAGCCCTTGCAGTCCTATTACGCCTTTACAATCTTATTTGGTCACAAGGAGTTCTTCCACAGCTGTGGAAATCCGCCATTGTTCTCCCTTTCCGCAAACCAGGCACTACGGGACATGAAACCTCCCACTATCGTCCCATTGCTCTTACCAGTGCAGTTTGCAAAGTAATGGAACACCTAGTAAATAGACGTTTAGTGTGGTATTTAGAGACGCACAACAGTCTCTCCACTCGTCAATATGGCTTTCGTAAGGGACGTTCTACCATAGACCCCTTACTACGCTTGGATACGTATGTTCGTAATGCCTTTGCGAATAACCACTCAGTTATTGCCATATTTTTTGACCTTGAGAAGGCATATGACACAACTTGGAGGTATAATATTTTAGCCAGCCCACTCCTTAGGCCTTCGAGGCAATCTACCATCCTTCCTTAAGAACTTTTTAACTGACAGGCATTTCCGTGTTCGGGTTAATAAAAGTGCTCTCCCGGACTTTATCCAAGCTGAAGGTTGTCCCCCAGGGATGTGTTCTGAGCACAACACTTTTTCTCCTTGCTATTAATGATTTGGCCTCTAGTCTTCCATCAGATATTTGGTCATCACTCTATGTTGAAAGACTTCGCTATTGCCTGTGCAGGCCTGACTGTCACCTCATTACAGTTTCTCTCCAACATGCAGTCGACCGTGTTTCCAATTGGGCCACCACACGTGGGTTTAAATTTTCCAGCACTAAAACCCACCAAATTACTTTCACTAGACACTCTGTCGTCTCCGATCATCCTTTGTACCTCTATGGCTCCCGTATCCCTGAACGTGATACAGTCAAGTTTCTGGGCCTCCTCTTTGATCGTAGGTTATCCTGGAAACCTCACATTACCTCTCTGAAGGCAACTTGTCACAGCCGGCTGAACCTTCTTAAAACCCTTGCTCATCTTTCATGGGGAGCTGATCGTCGAACCCTCCTTCGCCTACATTCCACCCTTATTTTATTGAAACTTGATTATGGTGACCAGATCTATTCAGCGGCATCTCCTGCTACTCTCTCTAGCCTTAACCCCATTCATCACTAAGGATTACGTTTATGCCTTGGTGCTTTTCGCTCTTCCCCTGTCGAGAGCCTCTATGCAGAAGCGAACGTTCCATCCTTATCCGATCGCCGTGATGCCCATTCCCTGCGCTACTATGTACGCTCTCATGATCTCCGCAATCCTTCCATTTATAGAATGGTCACGGATATTAGTAGACATTCTTTATTTGTTCGCCGCCCCTGTTTACTCCGTCCTTCTTCTTCGCCTTCATTCGCTCTTGTCTTCTCTTCAACTACCACCTTTCTATGTACATGTAGCATCTCACTTTTCCCTACCCCCCTGGGAAGTTCCAGCTGTTCGAGTCTGTTCTTTCTCCCTCCCTTGCTCGAAAGCCCAACTGTCTACGGTCGCTTCCCGCTCTCTTTTTCTTGACCACTTTCACACTCATTCTCATGCCATTGCTGTGTACACAGATGGCTCTAAGTCTTCTGACGGCGTAGGATTCGCAGCAGTGTTTCCGGACAGCGTCGTACAAGGGCATTTACTATCTTCGGCTAGTATTTTTACTGCTGAATTATATGCCACCCTTACAGCACTTATCCGTATTGCATCTATGCCTGTGTCATCATTTGTGGTTGTCTCAGACTCACTTAGTGCTTTACAGGCTATACAAAAATTTGATACACCTCACCCCTTAGTCCTCCGTATCCAACTTTGGCTACGCCGCATCTTTACCAAGCATAAAGATATTGTTTTTTGTTGGGTCCCTGGTCATGTTGACGTACAGGGCAATAAACAGGCAGACACTGCTGCGCGGTCAGCAGTACATGACCTACCAGTGTCTTATAGAGGTATTCCATTTACGGACTCTTTTGCTGCAATATCTTCCCACCTTCACACCCGTTGGCAACAACGTTGGTCTACTATGCTCGGCAACAAACTTCAATCTATTAAACCGAGTATAGGTTACTGGCCGTCTTCTTATCACCAATGTCGAGGTTGGGAGACTACTCTCTCTCGTCTTCGCATTGGCCATACTCGTCTTACTCATGGATATCTCATGGAGAGGCGTCTTGCTCCTCTCTGTGAGAATTGCCAAGCTCCATTATCAGTCAGCAACATTCTTTTGGACTGCCCACTTTATCAACGAGTACGCAGAATTTACCTCTGTCGTCGTCTTCGCTCCGCTGCTCTCTCTTTACCTTCCCTTCTCGCTGATGGACCCACCTTTCATCCGGACTCTCTCATGGACTTTTTGACAACAACTGACTTACTTCACAAATTCTGATACCTTCAGCCCTTTCTACTTCAATCTCTTGCTACCCTCTACCCCCGTACTATCCCCTGCCCCGCTGTTTTCTGTAACCTGCTGATCATCCCTCCTCCCTTCTGCCATCCAATACCCTCGCTTCCTTCCCTACCCTGCAGCGCTGTATAGCCCTTGTGGCTTAGCGCTTCTTTTTGATTATAATAATAATTGAGGCTAACCCTGAGAATCCTATGCCAGTTGAGGAATCAACTGTGGCATTGGGGAAGTCCTTGGGGTTGGAGGTTAGTGGGGAGGATGTGGAAGAGTTGGTGGAGGAGGACAATGAAGAACTAACCATTGATGAGCTGCTAGATCAACTTCAACAGCAAGAGGCCACACCTGAGGAAATTGCTTCGGAGGAGGGGAGAGAGAAATTGAAGAAGTTGCCTACTTCAAAGATTAAGGAAATCTGTGCAAAGTGGCTTGAAGTGCAAACCTTCATGAATGAAAATCACCCTCAGACAGCTATTGCAAGCCGTGCTGGTGACTATTACACTGACACTGTTGTGAAACAGTTTAGGAAAGTCATAAAAGAATGAGAGGTACAGGCCACTATAGACAGATATGTTGTGCGACAGAAGTCCAGTGACTCTGAAGCTGGTCCTAGTGGCATTAAAAGAAGAAGGGAAGCAACCCCGGAAAAGGACTTGACACCTCAAGTCCTAATGGAAGGGGATTCCCCTTTTTTTTTTTCATTATTATCACACTGGCTCATTCCCACCAAGGCAGGGTGGCTCGAAAAAGAAAAACTTTCACCATCATTTACTCCATCACTGTCTTGCCAGAAGGGTGCTTTACACTATAGTTTTTAAACTGCAGCATTAAGACCCCTCCTTCAGAGTGCAGGCACTGTACTTCCCATCTCCAGGACTCAAGTCCGGCCTGCCGGTTTCCCTGAACCCCTTCATAAATGTTACTTTGCTCACACTCCAACAGCACGTCAAGTATTAAAAACCATTTGTCTCCATTCACTCCTATCAAACACGCTCACGCATGCCTGCTGGAAGTCCAAGCCCCTCGCACACAAAACCTCCTTTACCCCCTCCCTCCAACCTTTCATAGGCCGACCCCTACCCCGCCTTCCTTCCACTACAGACTGATACACTCTTGAAGTCACTCTGTTTCGCTCCATTCTCTCTACATGTCCGAACCACCTCAACAACCCTTCCTCAGCCCTCTGGACAACAGTTTTGGTAATCCCGCACCTCCTCCTAACTTCCAAACTACGAATTCTCTGCATTATATTCACACCACACATTGCTCTCAGACATGACATCTCCACTGCCTCCAGCCTTCTCCTCGCTGCAACATTCATCACCCATGCTTCACACCCATATAAGAGCGTTGGTAAAACTATACTCTCATACATTCCCCTCTTTGCCTCCAAGGACAAAGTTCTTTGTGTCCAGAGACTCCTAAGTGCACCACTCACCCTTTTCCCCTCATCAATTCTATGATTCACCTCATCTTTCATAGACCCATCTGCTGACACGTCCACTCCCAAATATCTGAATACATTCACCTCCTCCATACTTTCTCCCTCCAATCTGATATCCAATCTTTCATCACCTAATCTTTTTGTTATCCTCATAACCTTACTCTTTCCTGTATTCACTTTTAATTTTCTTCTTTTGCACACCCTACCAAATTCATCCACCAATCTCTGCAACTTCTCTTCAGAATCTCCCAAGAGCACAGTGTCATCAGCAAAGAGCAACTGTGACAACTCCCACTTTATGTATGATTCTTTATCTTTTAACTCCACTTCTCTTACAACCCCATCTATAAATATATTAAACAACCACAGTGACATCACACATCCTTGTCTAAGGCCTGCTTTTACTGGGAAATAATCTCCCTCATTCCTACATACTCTAACCTGAGCCTCACTATCCTCGTAAAAACTCTTCACTGCTTTCAGTAACCCACCTCCTACACCATACACCTGCAACATCTGCCACATTGCCCCCCTATCCACCCTGTCATACGCCTTTTCCAAATCCATAAATGCCACAAAGACCTCTTTAGCCTTATCTAAATACTGTTCACTTATATGTTTCACTGTAAACACTTGGTCCACACACCCCCTACCTTTCCTAAAGCCTCCTTGTTCATCTGCTATCCTATTCTCCATCTTACTCTTAATTCTTTCAATAATAACTCTACCATGCACTTTACCAGGCATACTCAACAGACTTATCCCCCTATAATTTTTGCACTCTCTTTTGTCCCCTTTGCCTTTATATAAAGGAACTATGCATGCTCTCTGCCAATCCCTAGGTACCTTAGCCTCTTCCATACATTTATTAAATAATTGCACCAACCACTCCAAAACTATATCCCCACCTGCTTTTAACATTTCTATCTTTATCCCATCAATCCCGGCTGCCTTACCCCCTTTCATTTTACCTACTGCCTCACGAACTTCCCCCACACTCACAACTGGCTCTTCCTCACTCCTACAAGATGTTATTCCTCCTTGCCCTATACATGAAATCACAGCTTCCCTATCTTCATCAACATTTAACAATTCCTCAAAATATTCCCTCCATCTTCCCAATACCTCTAACTCTCCATTTAATAACTCTCCTCTCCTATTTTTAACTGACAAATCCATTTGTTCTCTAGGCTTTCTTAACTTGTTAATCTCACCTCCAAAACTTTTTCTTATTTTCAACAAAATTTGTTGATAACATCTCACCCACTCTCTCATTTGCTCTCTTTTTACATTGCTTCACCACTCTCTTAACCTCTCTCCTTTTCTCCATATACTCTTCCCTCCTTGCATCACTTCTACTTTGTAAAAACTTCTCATATGCTAACTTTTTCTCCCTCACTACTATCTTTAGAAGGGATTCCCCTTCTAAACACTAAAACCATCCAGTCTCCCCTCCTCCCATCCCATGAATCATCACCACATCTTCAATAAAGGTAAGTGTCATGTAACTGTGCATGTTTTCTTAAGTTTGTGTGTATTAAAATTAATATTTCATGTGGGAATTTTTTTTTTTCATACTTTTGGGTGTCTTGCACGGATTAATTTGATTTCCATTATTTCTTATGGGGAATATTAATTCGCATAAAGATAATTTCGCATAACATTGAGCTCTCAGGAACGGATTAATAGCGTTATGTGGGGGTCCACTGTATTTAGGGTTTTTGTTTTATGTTTGTGATTTTTATAGTGTGCTTGTATGTGGTTGCTCGTTTTGATGCTTGTGGGTGAGATTGCAATACCAGGGTTCTCAGATCTCTTAGGATGCCTCTCCATTGTGGGCTCCACATGGTCCTACAACAGAAAACTACACTTTGGAAAACAGCAACTACAATTGGGATAAAGGGGGTCCCCTGGTTTCCACCAGTTGTCTTGTGTCCTGATGCCAACTGGATTAAGGTGGATTGCTTAAGCCTGAACTGGCACCTGTGTAGTCCAACATTGGCTTAATAACTTTCTGATCATACAGTGAAGCTGTCAGACATGAGCAACAGGTAGGGATAGGTAAAAATCCTAATTTTGGCTTTCCATGACCCATCACAGGAAGTTGTTATTCACACTTCAAAATGTAGTTTTGGGACTGATTTACATTTATAATTTTTTTTATATTCTCTATCATTTTTCCATTTTTAACTTGGGTTCATTCATGGTTAGTATTTGTGAATACGTACTGTATTAACTTTCTTGATTTGCAGCAACCGGCCTGCCGGTTTCCCTGAACATTTATGAAGGGGTTCAGGGAAACCGGCAGGCCGGACTTGAGTCCTGGAGATGGGAAGTACAGTGCCTGCACTCTGAAGGAGGGGTGTTAATGTTGCAGTTTAAAAACTGTAGTGTAAAGCACCCTTCTGGCAAGACGGTGATGGAGTGAATGATGGTGAAAGTTTTTCTTTTTCGGGCCACCCTGCCTTGGTGGGAATCGGCCAGTGTGATAATAAATAAAAAATATTATTTTTACAGATGATTGTTGTAGGCCTAAAAATCATATGTTTCCTCGTACATATTTTGAAGCCAACATATTCTTAGAAAGTAAAATAATATTTGTTAATTTGCAATACTGAAGAGTATTTAAATTTTTTAATTGATCACTGATGACCACAAATGTTAAAGAAGATGCAAGTGAACCAAGTCTTGAACCTTATGTGACATAATATACAGAGTGAGTATTGAAGAAGTACTTAAGTCACAGTTTGGTATTTGTAAGTATACAGTATAAAAGACCAGGTGCATTTGATTCACCCAGTTCTGTATCCGAAAGAATTTAATCCAGTAAGTAATGCATTTGGCTGTTCGTATTACTGTACAGTAATCCTTACAAATTAAGTTTCTAAGTTCATTGCATTCTAAAATCTATAGGTTTTTACCAAAGGGTCTTCTGTGAATACTTCAAAAATATTAAGGGTTACATGTGGATTTTTAAGGAAAATAATTTTTTTAATGCACTGGTTGTCTTCTGCCGAGGTCTGGTGACTCGAAAGAAGAAGAAACAATTTCACTATCACTCTTGCAAGAGGCGCTTTGACATTACATTTCAGATGCCATTCCAAGCTGCAACAATATCCCCACCCCTCCTTGAGATTGCAAACTGTACTTCCCATCTCCAGGGCTCAAATCCAGCTAACCGGTTTCCCATATCCTTTCATAAATGGTACCTTGCTCACAAATAAATAACAAAAAGGCACAATACCGTGACTGGAACGATACACAAATAACCCGCACATAAAAGACAGAAGCTTACGACGACGTTTCGGTCCGACTTGGACCATTGACAAAGTCACACTAACAGAGGAGGAGCAGGACGGCTATATATAGGCAGGAAGAGGTGGAGGTAGTAGTAGTGGTAGTAGTAGTGGTGGTAGTAGTACAAGAATTGTATATAATACCGACAGGATGAAATGACACATGCACAACACCCGGGCATCCCCACCGTAGACGTTTCGCCATCCAGCCAGCCACTGGATGGCGAAACGTCCACAACAAAGACAACCAGACGCCGCACATGTGTCTAATTTCATCAGTAGATGTAGTAGAAGAAGAAGAGGAAGTAGTACTGGTAGTGGTAGAAGTGGGAAATAAGGAAGACGAGCCAGTCAAATACAAAGGAAGGGGAGCACTGCAAGAGAGCTAGAAACCCACAGAGGGAGAGCAAGCGCACCGAGGTGCGTGAAAGGGGAAGTGGTGAAATAAAATAAAGAAGGAACAGAAACACGAGACAGGAGAGAGAAAGACAACCCAGAGGAGAAAAGGAGAGAGGAAAGGGGAAGAGGAAGAAGAAAAAGAAGAAGAAGAAGAAAAAAAAATAGCCATCCTATTGACTGGTCTTCTGCTAAAACTGTCTTCCCTACTTCCAACTCGAACAGTCGCCGTTTAGTTGAATCCTCTCTTATACACAACTTTCCTTGTATGAACCTTAGCCCTGGCTTCGTCTCTGTAGATGCCTTCCTCTCCCACTACATTGTAAAATGCTCCAAACTTCAGAACACCCGTGACTTAACCTGAATCCTCATTTTTTTTTTTTTTTTTTTTTTTTTTTTTTTTTTTTCTTCTTTTTTTCTTCTTCTTCTTCTTCTTCTTCTTCTTCTTCTTCTTCTTCTTCTTCTTCTTCTTCTTCTTCTTCTTCTTCTTCTTCTTCTTCTTCTTCTTCTTCTTCTTCTTCTTCTTCTTCTTCTTCTTCTTCTTCTTCTTTTCCCTTCTTCTTCTTCTTCTTTTCTTCTTCTTCTTCTTCTTCTTCTTCTTCTTCTTCTTCTTCTTCTTCTTCTTCTTCTTTTTCTTCTTCCTCTTCCCCTTTCCTCTCTCCTTTTCTCCTCTGGGTTGTCTTTCTCTCTCCTGTCTCGTGTTTCTGTTCCTTCTTTATTTTATTTCACCACTTCCCCTTTCACGCACCTCGGTGCGCTTGCTCTCCCTCTGTGGGTTTCTAGCTCTCTTGCAGTGCTCCCCTTCCTTTGTATTTGACTGGCTCGTCTTCCTTATTTCCCACTTCTACCACTACCAGTACTACTTCCTCTTCTTCTTCTACTACATCTACTGATGAAATTAGACACATGTGCGGCGTCTGGTTGTCTTTGTTGTGGACGTTTCGCCATCCAGTGGCTGGCTGGATGGCGAAACGTCTACGGTGGGGATGCCCGGGTGTTGTGCATGTGTCATTTCATCCTGTCGGTATTATATACAATTCTTGTACTACTACCACCACTACTACTACCACTACTACTACCTCCACCTCTTCCTGCCTATATATAGCCGTCCTGCTCCTCCTCTGTTAGTGTGACTTTGTCAATGGTCCAAGTCGGACCGAAACGTCATCGTAAGCTTCTGTCTTTTATGTGCGGGTTATTTGTGTACCTTGCTCACACTCGAACTGCACATCATCACAAAAATCACTTGCTTCCATTCTAACAAAATTGCTCACATATTCGTGTTGGGTGTCCAAGCCCTAGGCATACAAAATCTTTACCCTCTCTCACCAACTTCACCTAGGATGACCCATACCACTCCTTCCCTCCACTACAGATTTATAAACCTTCCAAGTCATCTGTTTTGCTCCATCCTCTTGAAATATCCAAACCACATCAGTATTCCCTCCTGAGCTCTGTGGATATTACTTTTATATAATGTGCAAATAATGTTTTACAGCTTTATTTCATTTAATGCTTTAAGTAATAAAATTGGATAACCAAAAGAGAGGGATCTTTTGGAATGTATTATTGTTGAAACAGCTATATCTGAGCATCACAGCTCTCTGATGTTTGTTGATTTGCTGGGTCCACTGTTTTGGGTCTGCTAGCTGCAAACATGCTGAATTTCCTCTCACTTAAAGTGCTATTGTCCCTATCTCCATTCATACTTTATTTGCATTACTGTAGTGTTCTTGTTTAGGCACCATTATGAATATGAGATGAGTGGTAAAGGCACATTTGCTCTTAATTGGAAAAAAGTGTTGAAATAAAAAATAAAATAGACTTTATTAGACATTCTTGCTAGTGGTGAGAGAAAAGCTGCTATTAGCAGACACTGACATAAAGGTGTCCATGATTCTGCATAAATGAACGATGCTACAGAAGAAGTATCCTGCTGACTGCTTATGGAAGACCAGCTTCTTCATGAGTTATCATCATTCATCAATCATTATTGTTATGGTTCATTCTCCTCATCATCAAAGGTAAGTTGGGTACTGTATATCTTTATAATGTATTAATTATCTGCAAGTATTTCTGTAATGAGCCGCATATTTGTTACACCTATGCTGTATGAACCCAAGTTAGGGTAAAAATTAATTGTGTGTACAGAATTTAGTGGTATTCGTAGTTTTTTAAATTCATTGGGATTTCTAAGAATGTAATCCCTATCATTTTTTTTATATGTACACATCAACTTTCTCCCACCATGGCAGGGTGGTCCAAAAAAGAAAAACTTTCATCATCATTCACTCCATCACTGTCTTGCCAGAGGTGTGCTTACACTACAGTTATAAAACTGCAACATTAACACCACTCCTTCAGAGTGCAGACACTATACTTCCCATCTCCAGGATTCGAGTCCGGCCTGCCAGTTTCCCTGACTCCCTTCATAAATGTCACCTTGCTCACACTCCAACAGCATGTCAAATCCTAAAAAAACATTTTTATCTCCATTTGCTCCTATCTAACATGCTCACACATGCTTGCTGGAAGTCTAAGCCCATCGCACACAAAACCTCCTTTACCCCCTTCCTCCAGCCTTTCCTAGGTTGACCCCTACCCCTCCTTCACTCCACTACAGCTTTATACACACTCAAAGTCATTCTATTTCATTCCATCCTCTCTACATGTCCACACCACCTCAATAACCCCTCTTCAGCCCTCTGGGTAATAGTTTTGGTAATCTCGCACCTCCTCCTAATTTCCAAACTGCAAATTCTCTGCATTATGTTCACACCACACATTGCCCTCAGACATGACATCACCACTGCCTCCAGCCTTCTCCTTGTTGCAGCATTCACCATGTATGTTTCACACCCATATAAGAACGTTGGTATAACTATTCTCTCATACATTCCCCTCTTTAATTTCATGGACAAAGTTCTTTGTCTCTACAGACTCCTAGGTGCACCACTCACTTTTTTTCTCTCATCAATTCTATGATTCACCTCATCTTTCATAGACCCATCTGCTGACACGCCCACTTCTAAATAACAAAAAAAGGCACAATACCGTGACTGGAACGATATACAGATAACCCGCACATAGAAGAGAGGAGCTTACGACGATGTTTCAGTCCGACTTGGACCATTTACAAAGTCACACTAACAAAAAGGAGAGCGGGAAGGGTATATATAGGCAGGAGGTGGTAGTAGTAGTAGTGGTGGAGGTAGAAGGAAGTAGTAGTGGGGAGGTAGTAAGAGGAGGAGGAGCCAGTCAAACTAAGAAAGAGGAGCACTGCAAGGGAACTAGGTGCCCACAGAGGGTAAGTGCAAGAACACCGAGGGGGGGGGGACAAAAAATAAATAATTAGGAACAAATACACAGTTCAGAAGAAAGACAACCCAAAGGAGAAAAAGGAAAGAGGAAAGGGGAAGAAGGAGAAGAAGAAAAAGGAGGAATCAGGTTAGGTCATAGGTGTTCTGAAGTTTGGGAAAGGAAGGCATCAACAGAGTCGAAGCCAGGACTAAGATTCATACAAGGAAAGTTGTGTATTAGGGAGGATTCAACCAGACGGCGACTGTTAAAGTTGGAAGTAGGGAAGACAGTTTTAGCAGAAGACCAGTCAATAGGATGGCTGTGATCTCTGACGTGACAGGAGAGAGCATTGTTAGTGTCGGCAAGCCTAACACTACTTTTGTGCTCCCTAAGTCTGTCAGAAAGAGATCGGCCAGCTTCTCCAAAGTACTGAAGAGGACAGGAGGAACAAGAAATAGAGTAGACACCAGGAGCATCTGTAGAGGAAGGAGAGGTATGAATGAGATTAGTGTGAAGAGTGTTAGTCTGGCGGAAAGACTAACAATCTTCGCACTAATCGCCCCAAAGGGCCCCAAAATATGGAATTCATTATCAGAAGATACTAAAGTAACCCGGTCTGAAAATCAATTTAAGATCCTTCTCAAAAGCCGCTTAATCACCCTAGACTAAATGCTCAATACTCAGTACTCACATACTCAGTACGTATTCCCATATCATAATTTCAACAATTACTTTTGAACTTTTTATCTATTGCCGACAGGAATATAGTAATTGAATCATTGTTTCACAAAAAACATTTTTGAATATGCGAATATATCTTTTGCCTTATATAAATTAGATTCACTTATAATTAATAATCTACTGTACAACTATGATATAATTCTTAGTGTTAAGTAGTCAGTAAGCCAATAATTTTAAGTCGGCCCATAATGCCTAGGCATAATAGAGGCTCTCTTTGCATTGCAACCCATTATTGTAAATACATAATCTCAATGTACTATTTGCAAAGACATAAATAAATAAATAAATGAACAGAGAAAATGTTATTTTAGTGCCAGGAATGTCTGTCTTGTTTATTCTGTACCGTATTTTGAAATTGGCATCTTTTGAAATTTGTGTGAAATTGGCCAAATTGCCAATTTCTGACCACTTTATTGGGTAGTTGAAATCAGAAAATGGGCAATTTCTTGATAGAAGAAATGGAGTTCTAGTGAAATAGTTATGATTTTAGTCGACTGGAATAGTGGAATTGGCCGAAAATAGGGCTCAAAGTGGGTGAAATCGCCGATGCGTAAATATCACCAATATCGCTAACTTTGCGAGAGCGTAATTTCATAAGTTTTCAATCAAATTTCGTACTTTTGGTGTCACTACCATTGGGAAAAGATTCTTTATCATTTCGTAAGAAAAATTTTTTTGACCCTGAGAGTGAGTTAACCTTGTGACTGTCGCAACCCCCAATCCTGAGGTGTCTCCTGGTGTCGCAAAATTTAAAAAAAAAAAATTATTTTTTCTTATGAAATGATAGAGAATCTTTTCCCGATTGTAATGACACCAAAAAAACGAAATTTGATGGAAAACTGACGGAATTATGCTCTCGCAAAGTTAGCGACCTCGGTGCTGTTTACAAATCGGCGATTTCGCCCACTTTGAGCCCTATTTTCGGCTAATTCCATTGTTCCAGTTGCCCAAACTCATAGCTATTTCTTTAGAACTCCATTTTTTCTATCGATTGAGTACAAGAAACTGCCCATTTACCAATTTCAACTACCTAATAATGTGGTCAGAAATTTGCAATTTGGCCAATTTCACGAAAACTAAAAAATATGACAATTTCAAAATAAGGTCCAGAATGAACAATGCAGACATTCCTGGCTCTAAAATAACATTTTCTTTGCTCATCAGTCATGTCTCCAGGCCCCTCTGATATTACTCTTGCTTTCTATTTTGAATTTTTATTCAAACAAAAAATAGAAGACTTACTATTATGCAGACTACTGCAATACTGTAATAATTGTATAAATAACATCAACCCATTCATGACTGCATATTAGAATGGCTAGTTGGACATTTATTGGACAATGGCATCATTTGTTTACTTTAGAACATTGGCAAAAATCAAACATTTCCCCTACTTTGAGCTCCATTTCTAGGTTCTTTTTATAGTAAAATCAATCAAAATCACCTCTCTATTTCTATAATATGTTTTCCATTCTATCAAATGAGACCAAGAAAACGAGAATACAACCATAAATACTATACGAAAATAGACTACAAAGTCGGCATTTTAATTAAAAAAAACAGTCGGAGTTTTTTTTTCTCATTATGCAGTGCGTGCTCCAGGAATTTTTTATATGGTGCACACTGACCACACAGACCCATTCTCTCACATGTGGGCCTACCAGCTTTCTCCTGCTTGATTTGAAGCCGCTAGAATTTATGAGTATATATACGTCAAACACGGTACCTTGTAAGACGTATATATACGGCCGCAACAGACTGGGCTGTGAGAGTAATGATCCCAGGAACCAACCATCAACAGATATTGATACTCTTATTATTTTGGGAAATCTAGCTTTTAATTATCTACTTTACTTTTCAGAAATGCCTGAGGATTCATCAAAGTGTAGAAGCACTCCTTGATTGTGTGATACAAGACCCAGTGAAAGTCTGCTGATGGTAGTTCCTGACCAAGGTGGGCTTGCTAATGACTGTAAGATATGCAATCCTGCACATAATCTTAGTATGCCATGAGGAACTTCATTGATGCAGATGGAGATGTGTGGTAGCAACAAGAGTTAAATCAAAGTAATGATTTCTCTTTATTTTGCTGGGAGCAGATTGCTCTAGCTGTGATTATTGTTATTTTGGAGAAATTCATTGCCAGCATTTTCTTTTTATAAATGTAATGTTTTTTGAGTGAACCTATTTAATATTCTTACAAGATGAGATTTCTGTTTTTCCCAGTTTTGTATTCTTGTAATGTATATGTGTATTTTACCTCCTGTTGGCTGGATATACAATACAAAGGAAGTGTGCAGAAGAATGTTCAACATTAGCTTCCCTAAATGCATTGTATGAGGTTATTGTACTGCTGTGATAGTAACCTTCATGATGTTTAAAGTAAAGACATGACAGCTATTGTTTCCTCAGATTTGTCAGTGTTTGGGGTGGCTACCAAATTTCTTGTGTTTGGTTACACATCAGAGGGCTTGGCATGAATGGGTAGAATTTTGTTTTAATTACAGCCATTTCCATCTGTCATTTTTTTTTCCTACCTTTCATGCAACTGACTATATACTAATCTCTAGAAATTTGAAGTTATTCCTATGTTCTTGGATGTATAATTTTAATGAATGTTATAAATAATAAAAATTTGTAGTTATCATTTAAAAGTTTTCTTACATGTAAAATTCATTTTGTCAGCCTGCACTGAAAATAATAAACTGATACTGTGACTACACCAAACACTGCAGCTAGTAACCATCTCTGAGCTTTCAGATACTGAAGGTGCCTAGAGCACTTGTTAAGGAATTCTGTTTGCTACTTTTGCTATCCAAAGTGTAATGCAGTTCGACTTGCTCTGAATAAATAGCTTATGTTTACCTCATTGTGTATATACAAAGACAGTAGGAGGAAGTATGAAATCATTAGATAAAGTTGAAGTAAAGGGACATAACAGATGAATGAAATTAAAACAAAAAAAGATCAATCATTTTGAAGGATAGTGAGAAGTTTTAACAGTGGAAATGGGGTAGAAAGGAAAGAACCGTCTTGGAAGAAACAGCATTTTCTGTACTTGCCCTCGGTAGTGCTTCCACGGGTGACTGAAGACATCTGCTCTACTACCTGGTAATTTATATTAAATTGTAGATTACTTGAAACTGAATTTTAATATGTAAAAAATATAATGGATTTGTACCACATTATATTTTTACATCTGTCCAGCAGCAAAGACTAGTGAATATAAAAAGATGAAGAATTTGGATAATTGTTCATTGTTTTCACATCCCTTATAAATTATTTGTCTTTAAGAGGAAATTATCTTTGAATATACAATGCCATAAAGTGGTGTGTTATGTTTTAATAACATAATCTTTCAGATCCTACCTCCTGTCCTACAACCTCTTGTGTGCCTCAGCTAGGCAAGCCCCAGAAAAGACAAAAAAAAAAAAAAAAATTGTGTTTTCATGGATATTTTCAAGTAAAATTTTTAATTGACTGTAAATTATTACTGTATATCACAGTCGAAGAAAAGAATGAAATTGCTGTAGAATTGCATAATAAAAGTAGTGAAATGTTACTATATTATGAGTTCTCGTATGATGCAAAATTTGTGCCATGAACGCATTGTATTGCATTGTTTTACAGTAAATTGTAAAGCTCTGCCAAGCTATAAGTGTATATATGCAGTAACGAGATTTTGTGTGGGTACATTAGGCATTTACTTCATTATGATGTAGAGCGCCGATTATCTCAACGAATTTAGGCTTTTGGCATTAGAAGAAAAATTTTAAACTGAAATTGCTACAGCTTTCAGATTGGTTGGTTTTAAGAATTCTTCTGAATAATAATTGTTGTTGTTATTATTTATTATAGTAATCAATATTAATGTTATTAATTACAATATTTTTTTATTGTTGCTCTTATTATACTGTGCCAGAAAATCTGTGGTAGTTCAAAATATGGCTTATTTCAGGTTTAGTGAATAATAATACTATTTGATTCAACGTTAGTTGATTGACGCTCTACTGTGTACATTAACTTAGTCTTACACAGGAAGCTTTCCCAAAATTGACAATGATTTAGGGATGAGGGCTGCAGACTCTGTGGCTCATCTATTGTGTTTAAACATTATGCTCAGACATGATTCTTGATATTGTGTATTTTATTATAGAGTAATATGTTAATATATAACATATTCATTAAAAATATATTTTAAAATGAGTTTAATTAATTAGAATTGTATAATATTACTCCTCTCTACAATATTCTAAAATAACTGACCTTGCTGTGGCAGAGGGGCCCATTGATGCAAGGAATTAGACTTCTTATCCCTTTCCATAGATCAAATTGAAATACCTGCCAACCTCTCTCTCTGTATTGGGTCTCATTAGTAGAGAAATTTATCCATTTTGTTATATTCAGTTTCTAAACAGAGGGTAGAGGGGAGAAATAGAGAGATCACCATTAGCCTTGTTTTAATGTAGCTTCCATTAGTAGTGCTACACTGGCCGTCAGTCTACCTGATAGAAATTGGATCATCTTAGGGCATGTCAGGTGACACCCCAATGAGACATTGTATGGCTCTTTCAGATCCTCTGATGATGGAGTAACTAGTGGAGGTTGCTTGTATATCCTGGAATGGCAGCTGTAGGTGTATGAATTGGCATTCTTATAGGTTTGTTCACCAGTAATAAATTTCCATATATTTCTGGCCACAAGTCACCTTCAGCAATAAAATGGGGGGTATACTTTCAAATAATCAGGTCTTTGCTTAACTACAGACATAAGACAAGAAAAGGTGTATATTTTGAAGCCTCACAGTTGAGAGTAAATCTAAACTATCGTGAAATTTTAGGTAGCTTTAACCCGTAAACGGTCCAAACATATATATACGTTCACTCGCCCAGTTCCCCGAATATTTTGAAAAATAAAAACATAGTTTCTTTTTATAAAGAGCACATCTTTCTAATTGTTATAGGGTAAAAAAAAATTTAGGGTCGATACTTACCGAGATATGAGGGCACGAAGTTGGCACTTGGTGATCACCTGACGGCAACATGGAGCACTGCCACTTGCAGAAATTCTACACATTTACTTTTTTTTTTTTTTTTTTTTTTTTTTTTTTTACTTTACTTTTCTTGGTTTTCATGATATGATACTTATGTTTTAAAGTAAATCTTTTGATTTCAATGCCAATTGTTGCTTATATACCAATATTATTATTATTATTATTATTATTATCACACTGGCTGATTCCCACCAAGGCAGGGTGGCCCGAAAAAGAAAAATTTTCACCATCATTCACTCCATCACTGTCTTGCCAGAAGGGTGCTTTACACTACAGTTTTTAAACTGCAACATTAACACCCCTCCTTCAGAGTGCAGGCACTGTACTTCCCATCTCCAGGACTCAAGTCCGGCCTGCCGGTTTCCCTGAACCTCTTCATAAATGTTACTTTGCTCACACTCCAACAGCACGTCAAGTATTAAAAACCATTTGTCTCCATTCACTCCTATCAAACACGCTCACGCATGCCTGCTGGAAGTCCAAGCCCCTCGCACACAAAACCTCCTTTACCCCCTCCCTCCAACCTTTCCTAGGCCGACCCCTACCCCGCCTTCCTTCCACTACAGACTGATACACTCTTGAAGTCATTCTGTTTCGCTCCATTCTCTCTGCATGTCCGAACCACCTCAACAGCCCTTCCTCAGCCTTCTGGACAACAGTTTTGGTAATCCCGCACCTCCTCCTAACTTCCAAACTACGAATTCTCTGCATTATATTCACACCACACATTGCCCTCAGACATGACATCTCCACTGCCTCCAGCCTTCTCCTCGCTGCAACATTCAACACCCATGCTTCACACCCATATAAGAGCGTTGGTAAAACTATACTCTCATACATTCCCCTCTTTGCCTCCAAGGACAAAGTTCTTTGTCTCCAGAGACTCCTAAGTGCACCACTCACCCTTTTCCCCTCATCAGTTCTATGGTTCACCTCATCTTTCATAGACCAATCCACTGATACATCCACTCCCAAATATCTGAATACATTCACCTCCTCCATACTCTCTCCCTCCAATCTGATATCCAATCTTTCATCACCTAATCATTTTGTTATCCTTATAACCTTACTCTTTCCTGTATTCACTTTTAATTTTCTTCTTTTGCACACCCTACCAAATTCATCTACCAATCTCTGCAACTTCTCTTCAGAATCTCCCAAGAGCACAGTGTCATCAGCAAAGAGCAACTGTGACAACTCCCACTTTATGTGTGATTCTTTATCTTTTAACTCCACGGCTCCTGCCAAGACCCTCGCATTTACTTCTCTTACAACCCCATCTATAAATATATTAAACAACCACGGTGACATCACACATCCTTGTCTAAGGCCTACTTTTACTGGGAAATAATCTCCCTCGTTCCTACATACTCTAACCTGAGCCTCACTATCCTCGTAAAAACTCTTCACTGCTTTCAGTAACCCACCTCCTACACCATACACCTGCAACATCTTCCACATTGCCCCCCTATCCACCCTGTCATACGCCTTTTCCAAATCCATAAATGCCACAAAGACCTCTTTAGCCTTATCTAAATACTGTTCACTTATATGTTTCACTGTAAACACCTGGTCCACACACCCCCTACCTTTCCTAAAGCCTCCTTGTTCATCTGCTATCCTATTCTCCGTCTTGCTCTTAATTCTTTCAATAATAACTCTACCATACACTTTACCAGGTATACTCAACAGACTTATCCCCCTATAATTTTTGCACTCTCTTTTGTCCCCTTTGCCTTTATACAAAGGAACTATGCATGCTTTCTGCCAATCCCTAGGTACCTTAGCCTCTTCCATACATTTATTAAATAATTGCACCAACCACTCCAAAACTATATCCCCACCTGCTTTTAACATTTCTATCTTTATCCATCAATCCCGGCTGCCTTACCCCCTTTCATTTTACCTACTGCCTCACGAACTTCCCCCACACTCACAACTGGCTCTTCCTCACTCCTACAAAATGTTATTCCTCCTTGCCCTATACACGAAATCACAGCTTCCCTATCTTCATCAACATTTAACAATTCCTCAAAATATTCCCTCCATCTTCCCAATATCTCTAACTCTCCATTTAATAACTCTCCTCTCCTATTTTTAACTGACAAATCCATTTGTTCTCTAGGCTTCCTTAACTTGTTAATCTCACTCCAAAACTTTTTCTTATTTTCAACAAAATTTTTTGATAAACATATCACCCACTCTCTCATTTGCTCTCTTTTTACATTGCTTCACCACTCTCTTAACTTCTCTCTTTTTCTCCATATACTCTTCCCTCCTTGCATCACTTCTACTTTGTAAAAACTTCTCATATGCTAACTTTTTCTCCCTTACTACTCTCTTTACATCATCATTCCACCAATTGCTCCTCTTCCCTCCCGCACCCACTTTCCTGTAACCACAAACTTCTGCTGAACACTCTAACACTACATTTTTAAACCTACCCCATACCTCTTCGACCCCATTGCCTATGCTCTCATTAGCCCATCTATCCTCCAATAGCTGTTTATATCTTATCCTAACTGCCTTGTCTTTTAGTTTATAAACCTTCACCTCTCTCTTCCCTGATGCTTCTATTCTCCTTGTATCCCATCTACCTTTTATTCTCAGTGTAGCTACAACTAGAAAGTGATCTGATATATCTGTGGCCCCTCTATAAACATGTACATCCTGAAGTCTACTCAACAGTCTTTTATCTACCAATACATAATCCAACAAACTACTGTCATTTCGCCCTACATCATATCTTGTATACTTATTTATCCTCTTTTTCTTAAAATATTTTTTTTTTTTTTTATCACACTGGCCGATTCCCACCAAGGCAGGGTGGCCCGAAAAAGAAAAACTTTCACCATCATTCACTCCATCACTGTCTTGCCAGAAGGGTGCTTTACACTACAGTTTTTAAACTGCAACATTAACACCCCTCCTTCAGAGTGCAGGCACTGTACTTCCCATCTCCAGGACTCAAGTCCGGCCTGCCGGTTTCCCTGAACCTCTTCATAAATGTTACTTTGCTCACACTCCAACAGCACGTCAAGTATTAAAAACCATTTGTCTCCATTCACTCCTGTCAAACACGCTCACGCATGCCTGCTGGAAGTCCAAGCCCCTCGCACACAAAACCTCCTTTACTCCCTCCCTCCAACCTTTCCTAGGCCGACCCCTACCCCGCCTTCCTTCCACTACAGACTGATACACTCTTGAAGTTATTCTGTTTCGCTCCATTCTCTCCACATATCCGAACCACCTCAACAACCCTTCCTCAGCCCTCTGGACAACAGTTTTGGTAATCCCGCACCTCCTCCTAACTTCCAAACTACGAATTCTCTGCATTATATTCACACCACACATTGCTCTCAGACATGACATCTCCACTGCCTCCAGCCTTCTCACTGCAACGTTCATCACCCATGCTTCACACCCATATAAGAGCGTTGGTAAAACTATACTCTCATACATTCCCCTCTTTGCCTCCAAGGACAAAGTTCTTTGTCTCCAGAGACTCCTAAGTGCACCACTCACCCTTTTCCCCTCATCAATTCTATGATTCACCTCATCTTTCATAGACCCATCCGCTGACACGTCCACTCCCAAATATCTGAATACATTCACCTCCTCCATACTCTCTCCCTCCAATCTGATATCCAATCTTTCATCACCTAATCTTTTTGTTATCCTCATAACCTTACTCTTTCCTGTATTCACTTTCAATTTTCTTCTTTTGCACACCCTAGCAAATTCATCCACCAATCTCTGCAACTTCTCTTCAGAATCTCCCAAGAGCACAGTGTCATCAGCAAAGAGCAACTGTGACAACTCCCACTTTATGTGTGATTCTTTATCTTTTAACTCCACGCCTCTTGCCAAGACCCTCGCATTTACTTCTCTTACAACCCCATCTATAAATATATTAAACAACCACGGTGACATCACACATCCTTGTCTAAGGCCTACTTAAAATATGTCTTAAAATATGTATTACCTATAACTAAACCCCTTTCTATACAAAGTTCAATCAAAGGGCTCCCATATCATTTACACCTGGCACCCCAAACTTACCTACCACACCCTCTCTAAAAGTTTCTCCTACTTTAGCATTCAGGTCTCCTACCACAATTACTCTTTCACTTGGTTCAAAGGCTCCTATACATTCACTTAACATCTCCCAAAATCTCTCTCTCTCCTCTGCATTCCTCTCTTCTCCAGGTGCATACATGCTTATTATGACCCACTTCTTGCTTCTAACCTTTACATTAATCCACATAATTCTTGAATTTACACATTCATATTCTCTTTTCTCCTTCGATAACTGATCATTCAACATTACTGCTACCCCTTCCTTTGCTCTAACTCTCTCAGATACTCCAGATTTAATCCCATTTATTTCCCCCCACCGAAACTCCCCTACCCACTTCAGCTTTGTTTCGCTTAGGGCCAGGACATCCAACTTCTTTTCATTCATATCATCAGCAATCATCTGTTTCTTGTCATCCACACTACATCCACGCACATTCAAGCATCCCAATTTTATAAAGTTTTTCTTCTTCTCTTTTTTAGTAAATGTCTACAGGAGAAGGGGTTACTAGCCCATTGCTCCCGGCATTTTAGTCGCCTCATACGACACGCATGGCTTACGGAGGAAAGATTCTTTTCCACTTCCCCATGGACAACAGAAGAAATAAAGAAGAACAAGAGCTATTTAGAAAAAGGAGAAAAACCTAGATGTATGTATATATATATATATATGCATGTGCGTGTCTGTGAAGTGTGACCGAAGTGTAAGTAGGAGTAGCAAGATATCCCTGTTATCTAACGTGTTTATGAGACAGAAAAAGAAACCAGCAATCCTACCATCATGCAAAACAGTTACAGGTTTCTGTTTTACAGTCATCTGGCAGGACGGTAGTACTTCCCTGGGTGGTTGCTGTCTACCAACCTACTACTATCATACTGTCACAAACACACATGTACACACTGATAGGTGATTTTGTACACCTGGCTCAATCACATTCTATTATCTACAACTATACAGTGGATCCCCGCCTCATGAACGCATTGCGTTACATTAAACCCGCCATACGAAACATTTGAACGCAAAAATCCTCTTCAAGGGGGGCTCCTTGCTGTGGTGAAGAGGCTCTTGGGCTGAGGAATTAGACCTGTTGGTCTCCTTCCTCAGACCGAACCTAATTACCCCCCAATCCCCCCTTCCCTATCCCATCCTCCCCTTTTTCCTTTCCTCCTCCTCCTCCCCACCCCTCCCTTTTGCCCTTCCTTTTTGGCCTTTGGGATTTTTTCCCACAGGCACACTAGTTCCTAGGTAGGGGAAAGGGTACCGGGGTCCATCCCATTTTGTTGAGGTTCTTGGCGGTGGCGTAGTTTACCGTGGAATCTGGATTGCCTGGGGATGTCCCGATCCCTCTCCGGTATCCCGGAGGGTGGCTTTGGGTGTCTCTCGGGCGACAGGTGTATCTCTGGAAGCCACCTTTTGGATTCCGGGGGTGGTGGCCGAAGGAGGTATGCTTTGTGGTGGATATCCGGCCGCCCTCTCTTTTGTCCACCGAGGTAGCTCGGCAGATGTGAGGTTGCTATCCCGGATTGCTGGTTTACTGGCATGATGGGTAGGGTATGGCACGGGTTCCATGCTGCATCTACGCTACTTGTGGTGCTGAGGTCCTCTTGGGCACGGAGGGAGATTTCTGGCCCTTTCATTCCTCCTAGGAACTATCCCTCCCTGGTCCCCCCCCCCTTTTTTTTTATTCTTTTTTTATTTTTATTTTATTTTCTTCTTTCTTTTTTTAAAAACAAAAAGAAAGAAGTAATCTAACCATGGAGAACCCAATCCATGAACCTGGTACCTCCGGGCCCCTTCTTGATACCTCACCCCGTTCTGACCCTGCCTCGTCTTTGGACCGCTCTTCGGACACTCCTCATGCCTCTGTACCTCTTGCCGGTGCTGTTTCCTCACCCGCTTCAGGTACTGAGGTCTCGACTGACTCCTTCGATTTATCTGACCTCCGCTCTCCTTTGACTATGGTTCCGGCCTCTCCCTCTACGGTGCGGCAATTTTCAAATCGCCGGCCCATTCCACGTCGGACCAACTCTGGTCCTACGCCTGAACACCAACAACAATTACCTGCTGATGATACTTCTCCACCTTCTCGTTCTTCTCAGAAAAGATCGACACGCCCTGCACTCCTTTTCCACGCTCAGTTTCAGAATGCACAATGGACTAAATTCTTCACTTTACGACCGACTTCCTCTACCGCCTATCTTTCCGACCACAGTATTGGCAAGGCACTCCTACGCCATGTTGGTAAAGATATTTCTTTTCATGCTCTTAAGAGCGGTACGTGCATCATCACTGTACAGAATGCTACCCAGGCTCATGATCTTTCTCTTCTTTCCCATATAGATACTGTTCCTGTCACTATTGAAAAACATCATTCCCTCAATTCTTGTAGTGGTACCGTGGTACCGTCATTCTGCCCCATACCATAGTTCAACAAAATTTCCAGATATGTGGCAATGACATTCTTGAACAGCTGGAACTCCAAGATCTCCCAATCCTCAAGGTAGATACTTATGCTCTTCCTGCCCGCGGGCGGAGACGATACCCTAGCAATGTGGCTCGTTTACTTTTGACAGCTGTGAACTCCCATCCTCAGTTTATGTAGCAGGACATCGGTTACAAGTTCGAAAGGTGATCTCTACACCACAACAGTGTAGAAATTGCTGGCGATTTGGCCATCCAGCGAAATATTGCAGATCTATAGGCGAATGCCCAGTCTGTGGTGCCGGTGACCATTCAAATACGTCTTGCAATCGACCTCCCTCTTGCCTTAATTGTCATGAGGCTCACCCTTCGTACTCTCGCCGTTCCCAAGTCTACTTAAATGAGAGGGAAATCCGTTACCTCAAAGAGGCAGAAGGTCTCCCTTATGCCATGGCAGTTTCTCATCTCCGCCTCTTATTCCTGTGTTTCAAAACGTCTCCCCACTTCTGGGGTCCCATCTTCTGCACCCTCCTCTGTGGTTACCTCCCCCATAGTCACTCCCGTATCTAATTCTTTTGCTGTCCTAGGCTCAGACGTTCCTACTTCAACGACTCAGTCTGTTCTCGCTTCTTCGTGTTCTCCCTCACAAGCGTCAGTATCGATGAGATCTCGTATGACACCTCCTCCCAATCGTCCCTCTACTTCTCAGAAGTCAAAAACAGGTCCTTTAACCCCTCCTTCCCTTCTTCCACCTCCTCATTTTACCTTTCCTGTCTCTGTTCCGGGTTCTTCCCCTCTCACTGGCTCTGTTACAAGTGTAGAGGTTCACCCTCCTCGTACTATACCTACCTCCCCTGTTCCCTCCCAAGTTTCTTCCTCTTCTGCCACCTCCCAGGTTTCTGCCTCTTCTGTCCCCTTCCACACTTCTTCTCCAGTTCCTTCCACCCTTTTGCCCCCCCCTACCTTGGTACAGTCCATTACAGTTCCAGTCTTTACTCATCCTCCCCCTACCATCTCCAATATTGTCTCCCATACGACGTCTCTGAATTCTGAAACACCAAGCAATCTCTGAATATATTGCAGAGACCAAACCATCAATGGACACTGATCCACCCTCTGTTCCTTCTCTCTCCTCTCCTCCATCTGCGCAACTCCTTTCTTCACAGCGCACCGTTCCTTCGCTGCTCGATCATTTTCCGCTGCCTCCGTATGTGGACTTTTCTGACCCCTCTAGTCCGTAGGAACCCTTACATGTGCGGATTTCAGGTATCTTTATCATTGCCAATCATGGCCTATTTACAGTGGAATATACGAGGCCTCAGGGGTAATCGGGGTGAGCTTCAGATGTTACTCTCCCAGTTTTCCCCTGTTGGTGTTTGCTTACAGGAACCAAAATTACACTCTGCTGTTATCTCTCCCATCTCAGGCTATAATTTATTGTATTCTTCAGATCCGTTTCCTGATGGGACCTTTAATGAAAGTGCCCTTCTTCTACGCACTGATATTCCGTACCATCAGCTATTTGTTCGTACTTCGCTGGATTACACAGCAGCCCGTATCTACTTGCATAGGTAGTATAGGCTCTGTTCTTTATATCTCTCTCCTTCTCGGGCATTATCTATTCCGGATATTGCCTTTATTGTTTCGTCATTACCGCGACTGATTCTGTTACTTGGCGATTTTAATGCCCATCATTTCCTCTGGGGGGGGGGGTCTCACTGTGATTCCCGTGGCATTCAGTTAGAGGCTTTTCTTGCCACCCACCCCCTCCATGTTTTAAATACAGGTACTCACACCCATTTTGATCCTCGGACTCACACTCTCTCTTGCATCGATCTCTTGGTCTGCTCTTCCTCCGCCGCATTAGACTTCACCTGGTCTGTTCTCCTAGATTTACATGACAGCGATCATTTCCCAATCATTCTTACTTCCCCTTCATATTCACCACCTCTTCGTATCCCATGCTGGCAAATTGATTAGGCACATTGGAACCTTTACTCACAACTAACTGTTTTTAGTGAGTTTCCTTCGTCGTCCTCCATTGATGAGCTTTTACACCTCTTCTCGTCCTCCGTTTTAACCGCAGCTTCTCATTCTGTACCCCAAACTTCGGGCAGGCATTCTCAGAAATGCGTGCCTTGGTGGTCTCCTGCTTGTGCTCGTGCAGTATGTTTGAAACGCACTGCATGGGGCAGGTACCGGTACAATAGAACCACGGAGAGACTTCTTGATTTTAAGCAGAAGCGTGCGATTGCTCGCCGTGTCATCCGTGATGCTAAATGCACTAGCTGGCGAGATTATGTCTCCACCATCACCTGTGCTTCCTCTATGAGTGCAGTCTGGAAAAAAGTATGAAAACTGGGTGGTAAATATTCTCCTGACCCGGCTCCTGTTCTGCGGGTTGCCGATGTTGATATAGAAAACTCACTAGATGTTGCCAATGAAATTGGCAATCATCTGGTCCGTATTTCTCAGGGGCTCCATCTATGCCCCTCGTTTCTTTCCTCAAAGTCTGCCAGAGAGTTAGCACCCTTGGACTTTTCTTCTCTCAGAGAAGAACAGTATAATGTGCCTTTTACACTTCAAGAACTGGAGGCAACACACTCAGCTTGCCGATCATCAGCAGCTGGGCCCAACGACATTCATATTCGTATGCTACAACATTTACATCAGTCAGCCCTTGCAGTCCTATTACGCCTTTTCAATCTAATTTGGTCACGAGTTCTTCCACAGCTGTGGAAATCTGCAGTTGTTCTCCCTTTCCGCAAACCAGGCACTAGGGGACATGAAGCCTCCCACTATCGTCCCATTGCTCTTACCAGTGCAGTTTGCAAAGTGATGGAACGCCTGGTAAATAGACGTTTAGTGTGGTATTTAGAGACACACAACAGTCTCTCCACTCGTCAATATGGCTTTCGTAAGGGACGTTCTACCATAGACCCATTACTACGCTTGGATACGTATGTTCGTAATGCCTTTGCGAATAACCACTCAGTTATTGTCATATTTTTTGACCTTGAGAAGGCATATGACACAACTTGGAGGTATAATATTTTGGCCCAAGCCCACTCCTTAGGCCTCCGAGGTAATCTACCATCCTTCCTTAAGAACTTATTAACCGACAGACATTTCTGTGTTCGGGTTAATAATGTGCTCTCCCCGGACTTTATCCAAGCTGAAGGTGTCCCCCAGGGATGTGTTCTGAGCACAACACTTTTTCTCCTTGCTATAAATGATTTGGCCTCTAGTCTTCCATCAAATATTTGGTCATCACTCTATGTTGATGACTTCGCTATTGCCTGTGCGGGCGCTGACTGTCACCTCATTACAGTTTCTCTCCAGCATGCGGTCGACCGTGTTTCCAATTGGGCCACCACACATGGGTTTAAATTTTCCAGCACCAAAACTCACCAAATTACTTTCACTAGACGCTCTGTCATCTCCGATCAGCCTTTGTACCTCTGTGGCACCCGTATCCCTGAACGTGATACAGTCAGGTTTCTAGGCCTTCTCTTTGAGCGTAGGTTATCCTGGAAACCTCACATTACCTCTCTGAAGGCAACTTGTCACAGCCGGCTGAACCTTCTTAAAACCCTTGCTCATCTTTCATGGGGAGCTGATCGTCGAACTCTCCTTCACCTACATTCCACCCTCATTTTATCGAAACTTGATTATGGTGACCAGATCTATTCAGCGGCCTCTCCTGCTACTCTCTCTAGCCTTAACCCCATTCATCACCAAGGATTACGTTTATGCCTTGGTGCTTTTTGCTCTTCCCCTGTTGAAAGCCTCTATGCAGAAGTGAACGTTCCATCCTTATCCGATCGCCGTGATGCCCATTGCCTTCGCTACTATGTACGCTCTCATGATCTCCTCAATCCTTCCATTTATAGAATGGTCACCAATATTAGTAGACATTCTTTATTTGTCCGCTGCCCCTGTTTACTCCGTCCCTTCTCTCTTCGCCTACATTCGCTCTTGTCCTCTCTTCAATTACCACCTCTCTATGTTCATGTAGCATCTCACTTTTCCCTACCCCCTGGGAAGTTCCAGCTGTTTTAGTCTGTTCTTTCTCTCTCCCTTGCTCGAAAGCCCAACTGTCTACGGTAGCTTCCCGCTCTCTTTTTCTTGACCACTTCCACTCTCATTCTCATGCCATTGCAGTGTACACAAATGGCTCTAAGTCTTCTGACGGCGTAGGATTCGCAGCAGTGTTTCCAGACAGCGTCGTACGAGGGCATTTACTATCTTCGGCTAGTATCTTTACTGCTGAATTGTATGACATTCTTGCAGCACTTACCCGTATTGCATCTATACCTATGTCATCATTTGTGGTTGTAATAAAGTTGGTAGAATTACCGACAATATGTAAAGTAAAAGGACACAAGTGCAACTAATGTGACATTTATTGTGGCAACGTTTTGCTCTCCAGGAGCTTTATCAAGCCATTGATAAAGCTCCTGGAGAGCGAAACGTTGCCACAATAAATGTCACATTAGTTGCACTTGTGTTCTTTTACTTTACATTTGTGGTTGTCTCCGACTCCCTTAGTGCTTTACAGCCTATACAGAAATTTAGTACACTTCACCCATTAGTCCTCCGTATCCAACTTTGGCTATGCCACATCTCTTCCAAGCATAAAGATATTGTTTTTTGTTGGGTCCCTGGTCATGTTGACGTACAGGGCAATGAACAGGCAGACACTGCTGCGCGGTCAACAGTACATGACCTACCAGTTTCATATAAAGGTGTTCCATTAACAGACTATTTTGCTGCAATAGCTACCCACCTTCACACCCGTTGGCAACAACGTTGGTCTACTCTGCTCGGTAACAAACTTCAATCTATTAAACCGAGTATAGGTTACTGGCCGTCTTCTTGTCACCAGTGTCGAGGTTGAGAGACTACTCTCTCCCGTCTTCGCATTGGCCATACTCGTCTTACTCATGGTTATCTCATGGAGAGGCGCCCTGCTCCTCTCTGTGAGAATTGTCAGGTTCCATTATCGGTTAGCCACATTCTATTAGACTGTCCACTTTATCAACGAGCACGCAGAATATACCTCCAACGTCGTCTTTCGCTCCGCTGGTCTCTCTTTACCTTCCCTTCTCGCAGATGGACCTACCTTTCATCCGGACTCTCTCATTGACTTTTTGACAACAACTGACTTACTTCACAAACTCTGATGATACCTTCAGCCCTTTCTACCTCAATCTCTTGCTGCCCTCTACCCCCGCACTATCCCCTGCCCCGCTGTTTTCTGTAATCTACTGATCATCCCTCCCCCCCTTCTGCTGCCCAATACCCTCGCTTCCTTCCTTACCCTGCAGCGCTGTATAGCTCTTGTGGCTTAGCACTTCTTTTTGATTATAATAATAATAATAATAATAATAATAATTGCAACTCGTTCCACATTCCACACGTCCTTAATCACTGAAGAAGGAACCTCCTTCACTGTATTTTCCTCCTCCTCTGAAGCAAGTTCCTTGGCTATGGTCTGATGCTGTTCCAGTTGAAGCTCTTGCAGTTTGTCAGTGGTTACCAAAGGGCTTGCACTAGCTTTCCTTGGGTCCATGATGACTTATTTAGCTGTTGTAAGCACAAAAAACAATGGATTATTATGAAATGTATTGTATGAACCCGCGGGGTGATGGTCACGTGTTGGTAAACAATGGCACACTGAGCGTGAATGGTGTGGGAGACTGGCTTTGTGTACGCTGTGATGGGCAGACGGGTACCGGACAGTTGCCGAAACACGAGTCTAATCACGAAACTCGAGGCCAAATTTTTCCAAAAAACTCACCGAAGGTCGAATTTCACTTAAGTCGAGGCTGCCGAAACTCGAGGGTCCACTGTATTTATAGATGGGGTTGTAAAAGAAGTAAATGGTGGGATTAAGTTTTGGGGAATCGAATACAAATGGGAGTTGACACAGTTACTTTTTGCTGATGAAATTGTACATTTGAGGGATTCTAAAGCAAAGTTGCAAAGGTTAGTGGATGAGTTTGGGAGGATTTGTAAAGGTAGAAAGTTGAAAGTAAACATAGATAAGAGTGATGAAGGTATCAAACGATTTAGATAAAAATTGGGTATCACATTGGAGGGAGGGAGTATGGAAGAAGTGAATGTTTTCAGATATTTGGGAGTTGGCTTGTCTGTGGATGGGTTTATGAAGGATGAGGTTAACCATTGAACTGATGAAGGAAAAAAGGTGAGTGGTGCATTGGGGTATCTGTGGAGACAAAAAATGTTATCCATGTTATCCATGGTACCAACACTTATATGGGTGTGAAGCATAGGTTGTAAATGCTGCAGCTTGGAGGCAGTCTAATACACACAATGAGTTTTTACTCATGTTGAGTCTAATATGGAGGGTATCTAAAAGGTATTTGTTTCTTGTATTATGCCTACGAGTTCTGTTGCAGTCCTCCGGAAAGTTTCAGAGCTGGATTTACATTTGTATTGATTGTCTTACATAGTGGACCCTTGGTGGTTGTTCTTCTTTGTTGGGGTTATCGGGGCCACTGACAGCATAAGCCATATCGAGCCCGGTTTCTCGATGGTACGAGAAAAAATTGTTGCCCAAGGCTGGACAATGAGAGAAAAGGAACAAAAGTTCCTTTGTAAATAGAGATAGAAACTTGAAGTTTCCAATTAGATCCGGTGGACACTTTTGCCAAGCCCCAGCAGAGGGGGACGCCCACACTCACACCTGAGTTCAGTAACCAGCTTCTCACCAAAGACCATTAAAGAATTTTCCACAGAGCGGAAAAAATGTAGCTGGCTAAAGTAAACCGATGTACAGGTGCCCCTCCTGTAGTGCCGGGCGGGCAAAATAGATGAGGACAAGCGTCCCAGAGAGAAAGGTGGAAATTTGTCACTGATACACAGGCGAGAGAGAGACGTCAACACCCGACGAAGGCTGGTGCAGAAGTCCGTGGACCCTTGGTTATCGGCCGTAATCTGTTCCAGAAGTTTAGCCTAAAACCGAAATGGCTGAAAACCGAAATAATATTTCCCATAAGGATTAATGTAAATACAATTAATCCATTCCAGACACCCAAACATATTCACAAAAATAATTTTTGTAAAGATTAATTATAGTTTTACATACACAAAACAATGAGAACTAAATAAAATAAATACATGAACAATTAAGTCACTATTACACACCTTTATTAAAGACTCTTGTTGGCTTATGGAAGATAGGGAGGAGAGGAGGAGGATGATTTATTGTTTGGAAGGGGCATCCCTCTCCATAAGTACTTCAGGTATCAAAGCTCTCTCTGGAGTTACTTCCCTTTGTCTTTTACTGCCAATAGGAACAGCTTGAGAGTAACTGGACCCCTGTCGCACAAAAAAATCTGTCCAGAGAGGTCTGTTTCTAACATCTAAGATTTCCCTGAAGTGGGACAAGGTTTTGTTACTGAACATGTTGCAGATATGGCTTGTTTCAGCTTGGCCAGGGTGATATTTCTCCACAAAAACTTACACCCTACTCCACATTGAACAAATCTCTTTAATCTCTGAAGAAGGCACCCCCTTACCACCCTCTTCCTCCTCCTCTGAAGCAAGTTCCTCAGCTGTGGTCTGTTGCTGTTCCAGATGAAGCTCTTGCAACTCTTCAGTGGTTAACTCTTCACTGTTGTCCTCCACCAACTCTTCCACATCCTAGCCACTAACCTCAAACCCCATGGACTTCCCCAAAGACAATAGATTCCACAACAAGCATAGGGTCCTCAGGATCATCCCTAAACCCTTCAAAATCCCTCTATTGGACACAATCTGGCCAGTTTTCTCCAAGTAGAGTTCAAAGTCCTGGAAGTCACTCCCTGCCAAGCCTTACCTATAAGGCTTATGCAGTGGAGGATATTGAAGTGATTCCTCCAGGACTCTATTAGGGTCAAATGAGTGTCCAAGGTCACTTCAAAGCACCTTTGAAACGCTGCTTTGGTGTAGTTTTTTGAAGATAGAAATGACCTGCTGGTCTATGGGCTAGATGAGAGGAGTGGTGTTAGGAGGCAAGAACTTCACTGTTATAAAATGGAAGTCCCTAAACAATTGTTCTTCCAGTACCAGGAGGCACTTGAGTGGCAATTTACGTTCCAGGAGGTATTTTTTCACACTTGGGCCAAACACATCATTGACCCACTCTTTGAAAATGTGCCTTGTGACCCATGTCTTGTTATTAGCTTACCTCATCACACAGTCTATTCTTGATGACATTGTTTTTCTTGAAAACACTGGGATTTTCAGTGATACACCAGTAAAGGCTTCACTTTGAAATCCCCACTAGCATTAGCTAGTGGGGATTTGTGTCCTGGCAGTGCCTTTTCCTCCTGCGTAATGTAGGTCCATTTGGCATTTTCTTCCAAAAGAGGCCTGTTTCGTCACAGTTGAACACTAGTTGGGGAGGAATCCTTGGGCCTCTATGTACCCCTTGAATTCCTGCACAAATTTTTCAGCTGCACATTTGTCAGAACTTGCAGCCTTGCCATGCCTTACCACACTGTGTATGCCACTACACTTCTTAAATCTCTCCAACCAGCCTTTGCAGGCCCTAAATTCACTAGCAGCAGCACTTGTTCCAGGTATTTGCTTTACAAGATCTGCATGCAACTGCCTTGCCTTCTTACAAATAATTAACTCCTCCACACTTATCTCCCACTAATTATTTTTTGGTGATCCACAACAACAGCTCCATATCTTCCATTATTGGTGACCTTGTTTTGTTAGCACATTTATTCCTTTTGCAACATTAGCTTCCTTGATTTGTTCTTTCTTTGCCAGGATAGAAGTGATTGTTGATTTGTTTTTCACATACATCCTGGCAAGTTCCAGCACCCGCACACCACTCATATTTTTCAATAACTTCTTCCTTAAATTCCATCGTGTTTCTCACTTTCTTTATCAAAGGAACTTAAGGAACTTTCTTTGGGGCCATGGTTACTTATTTCGCAGTTTATTCAACATGAACATCAACTTAATACATATACCACGTTATTCCAGACTGGGAAAGATAGGGAAATTAATGAAACATTTCCTGTCTGTCCAGGCAGAGATTTACCTTGCACAGTGAATAAGCAATAGTTGACTTGAAATTGCTACTTCTGATGCAGTAGAACTTTTATGTCATCCTGTATTGATGCATTGACCAGTGAGATAATGTTATGTTATACTTCTCATTGGGAATACATTTATCATTTTCTTCCCCTCTGCCCCCTCCCCATCACTGCAGAATAAAGGTCACTTTCACTCTCAAAATGATGACCGACCAAGGCACAGACATTTCTCTGCTGGGCACTTGATCCATAAATGATGCTTGATTGGAACTGAATTGACAAGAAAACACAACATGGACATAACAAATGAGCTGATATGTGCACATTTGCTATATATAACAAGTTTGCATCTGAATTAAAATACCGTCCTGGGCAGAATGCCATTTATTGCTCCTTGTATATAGTATTTTCACTTGTGTGTAATTGCTATATTCCATACACTTTATTTGCATGTCAAAACTATGTTCATTATTATTATTATTATAATCATGGGGGAGCACTAAACCCATAGGAGTATACATTGCATGGTGGGGGGGGGATGGGAGGTATTCAGGCTCAGTTCAGGGAACTTGGGCATAGATCCAATTCCCTAGATCAAGAGCCCCTCACCAGTGTCAAGGAACCTTCCCTGAGGGGAAAACTATGTTCAGACATGCCTGCTGAATGTCACATTCAGAGTTTTAAATTGTTCCATGTAGATAAAAGTACTGGGAAAGGGGGGTGGGGTGGCACTGTATGTCCAAGATCGCTTGAACTGTTGCATAAAAACAGGTATAAAGTCTAAAATAACACATAGTCTGTCTGGATAGAATTTTTAGAGAGGGCCTAAAAAAATGATTTTAGGAGTGATATACCATCCCCCAAACTTAGATAGGGACCAAGGGAGACTACTATGGGAGGAAATTGTTAAGGCCACAAGGCACGGTACCATAATAATTCTAGGGGACTTTATCTTAGTCATACTGATTGGAATTTCTTGACTTGGAATTTAGAATCTAGCTACTTTTTAGGGTAGTACAGGATTGTTTTTTGAAGCAGTTTGTGACAGAACCTACAAAGGGAAATAACCTGCTTGACTTGGTTCTGGCAAACAAGGAAACCCTTGTTAATAATTTAGAAATTACAGAGGAACTCAGCACAAGCGATCACAAATCAGTTACCTTTAGCATTGAATGGAAGTATGATAGTAGGGATAATCCAGTAATAGTCCCAGATTTTTTAAAGTGGGCTTAGAGAACACTTATCATCTGTGGACTAGGATAACAAAGAGAGCCATCAGTATGACAGCTTTCTTAACACTATACATGCTGCCCAAAGAACATTTATCCCATATAAAGAAATTAGATCGAATAGAAATGACCCAAAATGGATAAATAATAGGCTCAAATATCTTTTAGGACAGAAGAAAGGAATTTATAGCCACATCAAAAGAAATGAAGGTCATCTTATGAATCAGTATATTGACATTAAGAGGGTCATTAAAAAGGGGATAAGAAGAGCTAAACGGGACTACGAAATTAAAGTTGCCAGGGATTCGAAAATTAACCCAAAAATTTTTTTTTCCAGGTTTATAGGGGCTCTGGTGGCCTGGTGGTTAACGCTCTCGCTTCACACGGTGAGGGCCTGGGTTCGATTCCCAGCCAGAGTAGAAACATTGGACGTGTTTCTTTCCACCTGTTGTCTATGTTCCCCATCAGTAAAATGGGTACCTGGGTGTTAGTCGACTGGTGTGGGTCACATCCTGGGACACTGACCTAAGGAGGCCTGGTCACAGACCGGGCCGCGGGGGCGTTGACCCCCGGAACTCTCTCCAGATAAACTCCAGATAAGTTAGAAATAAGATAGGTTCCCTTAAAAATAACTCTAGGCATCTTACTGACAAGGAGAATGAAATGTGCTCATATTTTTAATTATTTTCTCTCGGTTTTCACTCAGGAAGACACTAATAATATACCAATAATTAGGTTTTTAGTGGGCCAACAGGCCTATTCCAGTGTTCCTCCTCTCTTATGTTCTTATGGCATTCAACTAAGCACCGGAAACAAATTCAGAAGTCCACCCCAGTCAGTGAGATGTAATAGAAAGCAGCCTTGTGATAGATAATGTAACTCTCAGAAGCCTTGCAATTTGTCTGTCATAAATGAAAAGTCTCAGCACATCACTTAATTCCATGGTGGCATAAATTTCTTGCCTCTAGAGTCGAAAATGTGTGTCTGCCCAATAAAAGTTTTAAGACTTTACCTACTGCTACATCCATCACAGTAATATATGTGCCCTTGGACTCCTTTCCTATTCTTTCCCCCCACAAGAAGTTTGTACTACTATATAGGCTTATATATCATTTTAACCAACAATCCCTTCACAACTCCCTTCTTACCTTGACAGCCACCAATGTCTTGATCCTTTCTACCCCACTTTCCTTGTCCATCCCACACATTATACAGTGGACCCTCGCCTAACGATGGCATCGCATAACCTTAAATCCGCTTAGCGATACATTTTAATGCAAAAATTTTGCCTTGCCTAGCGCTAAAAAACTCGGTCAATGCAATTCGTCCGAGACGCGTCCACGTGCGGCCTGAGCCAGCCTCACTTGCTCCGTGGGTGGCAGTGTTTACAAGCCAGCCTCCGCGGTCACATCCAAGCATACAATCGGAACATTTCATATTATCACAGTGTTTTTAGTGATTTCACCTGCAAAATAAGTGACCATGGGCCCCAAGAAAGCTTCTAGTGCCAACCCTGTGGTAAAAAGGGTGAGAAATACTATCGTACCACAGTCAGCTACTGCTGCACCACCGTCAGCTGTTGCTGGACCAGTCAACTGTTGCTGCACCACAGCTGCTGCTGCACCACAGTCAGCTGCTGCTGCACCTCGGTCAGCTGTTGCTGCACTACATTCAGCTGCTGCTGCACCATGGTCAGCTGTTGCTGCACCACAGTCAGCTGTTGCTGTTGCTGCACCACCATCAGCTTTATTACTCGAAGATGTGGAGAATGTGTTGTTGGTATGGCTTAACATGAAACAATTACCGAGAAACAATTAACCCCAGAAGGTTAGCTACCCAGGATAACCCAAGAAAGTCAGTGCATTATCGAGGACTGTCTAACTTATTTCCATTGAGGTCCTTAATCTTGTCCCCCAGGATGCAACCCACAACAGTTGACTAGCACCCAGGTGAACAGGAAAAAATGCCTGGAACTAGTGCTCATATTGGTGAGGTTAGTGGGGAGGATGTGGAAGAGTTGGTGGAGGAGGACAATAACGAACTAACCACTGATGAGCTGCTAGATCATCTTCAACAGCAAGAGGCCAGACCTGAGGAAACTGCTTTGGAGGAGAGGAGAGAGAAATTGAAGAAGTTGCCTACTTCAAAGATTAAGGAAATGTGTGCAATGTGGCTTGAAGTGCAAACCTTTTTTGATGAAAATCACCCTGACACAGCTATTGTAAGCCGTGCTGGTGACTATTACACTAACAATGTTGTGAACCACTTTAGGAAAGTCATAAAGGAACGAGAGGTACAGGCCTCTATGGACAGATATATTGTGCGACAGAGGTCCAGTGACTCTCAAGCTGGTCCTAGTGGCATTAAAAGAAGAAGGGAAGTAACCCCGGAAAAGGACTTGACACCTCAAGTCCTAATGGAAGGGGATTCCCCTTCTAAACACTAAGACCATCCACACACTCCCCTCCTCCCATCCTATCAGTCATCACCAGATCTTCAATAAAGGTAAGTGTCATGTATTGTACATCTCTTCTTCAGTTTGTGTGTATTAAAATTAATATTTCATGTGGAATTTTTTTTTTTTCATACTTTGGGGTGTCTTGCATGGATTAATTTGATTTCCATTATTTCTTATGGGGGAAAATTAATTCGCCTAACGATAATTTCGCATAACGTTGAGCTCTCAGGAACGGATTAATATCGTTAGGCGAGGGTCCACTGTACTCTGTTCTACTCTTTTCACTTCTTTGTTTTCAGACATACTTGAAGCTGTAATGAAGTATCTCAAAGAGAGAGAGCCAGCAGTGAATCTTATCTAAATCTAAGTGCACGAACACACCGCATGACTGACAACAAAACTAAACTAACGTCAGTATCCCAACCTCTTGATTCCATTCCTCGTACTATTAATACAGTCGACCCTCAACTATAGGCAGCATTAAGTAATGGCTATTTCGTCTAACGGCGCTTTTTGCCATAGAAAAAAATGCCTTAATGGCGAAAAACTTAACCAACGACAATTTCGACCAACGGCAAGCCCTCTGGAACGGATTAATGCCGTTGATTGAGGGTCCACTGTAGTTTGCTACCACCTACAAATGCAGTTATGAGTGGTGACCTGTACATAGCTCAGTGATGACGTGTCTAGTGTACTCTCTCTGGACTGAACCAAGATGCCTTCCACTGAGCAACTACCAGCAGCTTAAGGAGGAATTAAGAGTAGCGAAGATAGGCTTGACGGAGGAAAACGAGGATTCGTAGTAGTCCTCCTGTTGTAAGTCCTCAGGTCAATAAGGGAGCCTGAGCAGTGGCCGGACAGCACGGAACGAAGTTGAAGATCAAGAAGACGAATGGAGAGGTAGAAACGATGAAGAAGAAAGACTGTTGTGGAAACTTCAAACACATTCTCCGTGCTACCCAATGAATGTGAGTCGACTACTGGGAACATCATGACGAACGGTAAAAACGTTGTTGGGGATAGCCAGAGGTTAGGTACATGGATAGGGCTTTCTGCTTGAAGGATAGGAATAGGAGACAAAGGTTTTGCTTTCCTGGGGCTGGGATGGAGGATATTGTTAGCTGGCTTGACAGCATCATGAATGGTAATGGGATCAATCCGATTATCTGCCTCAGTGCTGGAGGCCATGATGTAGGTAAGCGTAGAAGTGAGGATTTAGTTAGAAGGTACAGGACAGCAATAGACATAATTAGGAAGAAGGGGGAGCACCTTGTTATATGTGGCATTTTGCCAAGAAGGGGTGTTGGAAACGAATGGTTGTCCAGAGCAATTGGTATTAATTGTTGGCTGGACAAACACTAAGAATAATGCAGTACCATTCATTGACAACTGGGACCACTTCTATGGCCAAAATGACATGTATGCCAGGGATGGGGTTCACTTAACCAAGGCAGGTGTGGGATTTCTTGCTAGCTCAGTTGAGGGTGTTGTTAGGACTTTAAACTAGGATTAGAGGTATGGGTTTAGAAATGAAAAATAATGAGTATGGATACATTGACTTTGGCTTTGATATTATGAAACTTAATAATAACACTTATGGAGTAATGCTGGATAATGATAATTACAGAAATTCTGTAAAAACAAAGGTGAATAGGAAAAATGTGCTGAAGAAAAACATATGACAGTATTTTATGCTAACAGTCGAAGTGCAAGAAATAAGATAAATGAATTACGTTTGATAGCGTGTGCTGGGAACTTTGATGTCATTGCAATAACTGAAACATGGTATGATTTAAAGAGTCGGGATATGATTGCTGAGTGTAACATTCAAGGATTTAAGTTGTTCCATGTGGATAGATATAATAGGAAGAGGGGAGGAGTTGCATTATATGTACGAGAAAATATAAATTGTTGCATAAAAACAGGTATAAAAATAGATGGACTAATAACAGAATCTGTTTGGGTTGAGTTTGTAGAAGGTCAAGAAAAACTAATTCTAGGTGTAACATACCGACCTCCAGGCTTGGATCACGATAGAGGGAGACTTCTTTGGGATGAAATTGTTAGGGCTTCTGGACACAATAACGTAGTGATAGTGGGGGATTTTAACTTTAGTCGAATTGACTGGACTTCCTTGACCAGTAATCTGGAGTCCAGTGACTTTATGGAAGTGGTTCAGGACTGTTTTCTGAAGCAGTGTGTAACACAGCCTACCAGGGATAATAATTTGCTCAACCTATTCTTGTCAAATAAGGAAACACTCGTAAATAATCTGGAGATCACTGAAGAGCTTGGCGCAAGTGATCACAAATCCATCACTTTTAGCATTACCTGGGAATTTGAGAATAATGATAATACGGTAAAAGTCCCTGATTTTTTTTGTTCTGCCGATTTTAATGGATTTAGGAAACACCTGTCTAATCTCGATTGGGGTAATCTAGCTAATGATTTTATTGACGATGATCATACTTACGATTACAAAGGGATCTGTGTTTATGATTTTTCTTAATAATGTACAACGTGCACAGAGTATATACATTCCCTAGAGACAGGTCTAATAATAACGATCCCAAATGGATTAACAGGAGGCTAAAGCATCTATTAGGGGAGAAAAGGGGAATTTATAGGCGCATCAAAAGAGGAGTGGTTAACCTTACTGACCAATATGTTTAGCTTAACCCCTTGACTGTCGTAACCCCCAATCCTGAGGTGTCTCCTGGTGTCACAGAATTTAAAAAAAAATTCTTATGAAATGATAGAGAATCTTTTCCTGATTGTAATGACGAAATTATGCTCTCGCGAAGTTAGCGACCTCGGCAATATTTACAAATCTGCTATTTCGCCCACTTTGAGCCCTATTTTTGGGTAATTCCATTGTTCCAGTCGACCAAACTCATAGCTATTTCATTAGAACTCTGTTTTCTCTATCGATTGAGTACAAGAAACTTCCCATTTATCGATTTCAACTACCCAATAACGTGGTCAGAAATTTGTAATTTGGCCAATTTCACGAAAATTAAAAAATATGACAATTTCAAAATAAGGTCCAGAATGAACAATGCAGATATTCCTGGCTCTAAAATAACATTTCTTTGTTCATCAGTCACATCTCCAGGCCCCTCTGATATTACTCTTGCTTTCTATTTTGAATTTTTATTCAAACAAAAAATATTTACTGTTATGCAGACTACTGCAATATTGTAATTGTATAAATAATGTCAATCCATTCATGACTGCATATTAGAATGGCTAGTTGGACATTTATTGGACAATGACATCATTTGTTTGCTTTTGAACATCGGCAAAAATCAATGGGTTGACAATGAATGGGTTGACATTATTTAAACAATTATTACAATATTGCAGTAGTCTGCATAAACAGTAAATCTTCTATTTTTTGTTTGAATAAATATTCAAAACAGAAAGCAAGAGTAATATCAGAGGGGTCTGGAGACGTGACTGATGAACAAAGAAAATGTTATTTTAGAGCCAGGAATGTCTGCATTGTTCATCCTGGACCCTATTTTGAAATTGTCGTATTTTTTAAATTTTGTGAAATTGGCCAAATTGCAAATTTCTGACCATGTTATTGGGTAGTTGAAATCGGTAAATGGGCAGTTTCTTGTACTCAATCGATAGAAAAATGGAGTTCTAAAGAAATAGTTATGAGTTTGGTCAACTGGAACAATGGAATTAGCTGAAACTAGGGCTCAAAGTGGGTGAAATTGCCGATTCGTAAATATTGCTGAGGTCGCAAACTTCGCAAGAGTGTAATTCCATCAGTTTTCCATCAAATTTCATTCTTTCGGTGTCATTACAATTGGGAAAAGATTCTCTATCATTTCATAAGAAAAAATAATTTTTTTTTTTTCCAGAAATTTTCTGACACCAGGAGACACGTCAGGATTTGGGGTTGCGACAGTCAATGGGTTAATGAGTGTGTTTAATGCATCCATACTTACTGGTGGTGTGTCTGAGATGTGGAAGATGGTTAATGTGGTTCCTATATTCAAATCAGGGGATAAGTCCATTCCTTCAAATTACTGTCCAACAAGCCTGATGTCTATAGTAGACAAATTATTAGAATCAATTATAGCTGACATTATTAGAAGTCACCTTGAAGACCATAATTTGATTAATGAATCTCAGCATGGGTTCACAAAAGGTCGTTCCTGCCTGACAAATTTACTGATGTTCTTCATTAGAACATTTGAGGCAGTAGACAATGATAAAGAATATGATATTGTTTATTTGGATTTTAGTAAAGGCTTCGATAGAGTACCTCACAAGAGAGTCTTAAGAAAAGTGGCAGCTCATGGTATAGGGGGTAAAGTTCTAGCATGGATAGAGGCATGGGTTACCAACAGAAAGCAGAGAGTTTCCATTAACCCTTTGAGGGTCGGTCACATACAAGTACTATACATCATTGCAGCCAGGGTCGGTCATGTACTACTTGTACGCCTAAATTTTAGCGCCTTCAAATCTGGTGGAAGAAAGCTGGCAGGCCTACATATGAAAGAATGGGTCTGTGTGGTCAGTGTGCGCAGTATAAAAAAAAAAAATGCTGAAGCGCGCTGTGCATAATGAGGAAAAAAAAAACTTGACCGTGTTTTTGGTTTAAAACAGCGACTTTCTAGTGTATTTTCGTATGGTATTGTTTTATTCTCATTTCCTTGGTCTCATTTGATAGAATGGAAGATATATTACAAAATTAGAGATGATTTTGATTGGTTTCACGATGACAAGTATACCTTGAAATTAAGCCCAAAGTAGCGAAAATGATCGATTTTTGCCGATGTTCAAAAGTAAATAAATCAAGCCACGCGTCCAATACATGCCAACTGATGAGTCTAATATTCTTTCACAAGTGCACTGATATCATTTATACCGTTTTTACAATGATGCAGTAGTATACATAACAGAAAACCTATTTTCTGTGAGAATAAGAATTCAAATAGGAAGGCAAAAGTAATGTAAGAGGGGCCTAGAGACGTGACTAATGAACAGATAAAATGTTATTTTAGTGCCATGAATGTCTGTCTTATTTATTCTGGACCCTGTTTCGAAATCGGCATCTTTTGAAATTTGTGTGAAATTGCCCAAATTGACAATTTCTGACCACTTTATTGGGTAGTTGAAATCAGTAAATGGGTGGATTCTTGTACTCAATTGATAGAACAAATGGAGTTCTAGGGAAATAGCTATGATTTTAGTCAACTGCAACATTGGAACTGGCCGAAAATAGGGCTCAAAGTGGGTGAAATCGACCACTTTGAGACTGTGAACTTTATGAGAGCATAATTCCGTATGTTTTCCATGAAATTTCATACTTTTGCTGTCATTATGATCGGGAAAAGATTCTCTATCATTTAATTTTTTTTTTTTTTTTCCAAAAATTTTTCGACCCTGAGAACAAGTTTGGGAGGGGGCCTCTCGACCCTCAGAGGGTTACTGGGGTTAAATCTGAATGGGGATTAGTCACTAGTGGCATTCCACAAGAATCAGTTTTAGGCCCTCTGTTGTTCATAATTTACATTAATGGCCTTGATGAAGGAATTACAAGTGACATGAGCAAATTTGCTGATGATACAAAGATAGGCTGTAGGATTCATTCTGAGGAGGATTCCAATGAACTCCAGGAGGATTTAGACAAAATGCTTTGATCTGAAAAATGGCAGATGAAGTTCAATGTGGATAAGTGTAAGGTACAGTATTAGTCCTTGGGAATGAAAATAAACTAGGTGAAGTAGAACTTGATCATACAGAATGTGAAAAAGACTTGGGAGTCATGGTAAGCAGAAATCTAAAGCCAAGGCAGCAGTGCCTAAGTGTGCACAACAAGGATTTATTTCAAGAAGTGTAAGTAACAGAAGTCCAAATGTTATTTTACAGCTCTATACATCACTAGTGAGGCCTCATTTAGATTATGCTGCTCAGTTTTGGTCTCCTTACTACAGGATGGATATACGCATTGGAGAACATACAAAGAAGAATGACTAAAATGATTTACTGTGTAAGGAATCTCACGTATGAAGACAGACTTGGGGCCTTGAATCTCCATTATCTGGAGAGAGATAGAATGAGGGGAGATATCATTGAAGTGGATGATGGGTATAAACAAAGGTGATATTAATAAAGTACTGAGGGTGTCGAAGCAGGTAAGAGCCAGAAATAATGGATTTAAGTGGATAAATTTAGATTTAGAAAGGACATAGGTAAGTACTGGTTTTCGAAGAGTTATGGATGCGTGGCACAATCTCCTGAGTAGGGTTATTGAGGCTAGGACCTTGGGTAGTTTTAACCCCTTAACTGTCCAAACATAGATCTACATTCATACCGCTAGCGCTCCAAATGTAGATCTACGTTTTATGTTTCCTGCCTCCAAATTTGGCATGATTGGCCTAAGATGCCAGTAGGCCTTCTGCAGTGTTCCTCCATTCTTATGTTCTTATGCCTGGTCAGCACAGAATGGGTCTTAACCCTCGGTGTGAGCTGTATTAAAAAATCTGGGACCATTTAATACCTTGTGGGAGCACCAGTTCAACTGAGTACCAGCTAGAGCAAACAGCACAGCAGACACCAAGATTCACTTATGTCATGTTTTAATAACACTTCCCATAGTTTCAGCAGGCTGCCTCTTCAAGGGGGGCTCCTTGGCGTGAAGAGGCTCTTGGCCTGAGAAATTAGACCTGTCGGTCTCCTTCCTCAGACCGAACCTAATTACCCCCCAATCCCCCCTTCCCTATCCCATCCTCCCCTTTTTCCTTTCCTCCTCCTCCTCCCCACCCCTCCCTTTTTTGGCCTTTGGGATTTTTCCCACAGGTGTGCTAGTTCCTGGGTAGGGGAAAGGGTACCAGGGTCCATCCCATTCCGTTGAGGTTCTTGGCGGTGGCGTAGTTTGCCGCGGAATCTGGATTGCCTGGGGATGTCCCGATCCCTCTCCGGTATCCCGGAGGGTGACTTTGGGTGTCTTTCGGGCGATGGGTGTATCTCTGGAAGCCACCTTTCGGATTCCAGGGGTGGTGGCCGAAGAAGGTATGCTTTGTGGCGGATATCCGGCCGCCCTCTCTTTGGTCCACCGAGGTAGCTCGGCAGATGTGAGGTTGCTATCCCGGATTGCTGGTTTACTGGCATGATGGGTAGGGTATGGCACAGGTTCCATGCTGCATCTGCACTACTTGCGGTGCTGAGGTCCTCTTGGGCATGGAGGGAGATTTCTGGCCCTTTCATTCCTCCTAGGAACTATCCCTCCCCGGTCCCCCCTTTTTTTATTTTTTTTTTTATTTTTCTTTTCTTTTCTTTTCTTCTTTTTTTTTCTTAAAAACAAGAAGAAAGAACTAACCTAACCATGGAGTACCCAATCCATGACCCTGCTACCCCCGGGCCCCTTATTGTTACCGCACCCCGTTCTGACCTCGCCTCGTCTTTTTGCCACTCTTCGGACATTCCTAAGGCCCCTGTACCTCTTGCTGGTGCTGTTTCCTCACCCGCTTCAGGTACCGGGGCTTCCACTGACTCCTTTGATTTGTCTGACCTCCGCTCTCCTTTGACTATGCTTCCAGCTTCTCCCTCTACGGTGCGGTGATTTTCGAATCGCCAGCCTGTCCCATGTCGGACCGACTCTGGTCCCACTTGTAAACGTCAACGACAATCTCCTAATGATGTTACTTCGTTACCTTCCCTTTCTACTCTGAAAAGACCGACACATCATGCACTCCCTCTCCACACTCAGTTTCAGACCACACAATGGACTAAATTTTTTACATTAAGACCGACTTCTTCTACTGCCTATCTTTCCGACCATAGTATTGGCAAAGCGCTCCTACGCCACGGTAGAGATATTTCCTTTCATGCTCTTAATTAAGAGTGGTACGCGCATCATCACAGTCCAGAATTCTACTCAAGCTCATGATCTTTCTCTTCTTTCACATATCGATACTATTCCTATCACTATCGAAAAACATCATTCCCTCAATTCTTGTAGTGGTACTGTTATTCTGCCCCATACCATAGTCCAACAGAATTTCCAGACATGTGGCACTGACATTCTCGAACAGCTGGAACTCCAAGATCTCCCAATTCTCAAGGTAGACACTTATGTTCTTCCTGCCCACAGGTGAAGACGATACCCTTGCAGTGTGGCTCGTTTAACTTTTGACAGCTGTGAACTCCCATCCTCTGTTTATGTAGCAGGACATCGGTTACAAGTTCGGAAGGTGATCCGTACACCGCAGCAGTGCAGGAATTGCTGGCGATTTGGCCACCCAGCAAAATATTGCAGATCTATAGCCGAATGCCCAGTCTGTGGTGCTGATGACCATTCTAATACATCTTGCAATCGAACTCCCTCTTGCCTCAATTGTCATGAGGCTCACCCTTCGTACTCTCGCCGTTGCCAAGTCTACTTAACCCTTTGACTGTTTCAGGCCCCTCTCTGAAACTCTCATTCTATGTCGCCAAATATTCAAAAAAAAAAAAAAAATATTTTTTCTTATGAAAATGTTAAGATTATTTTTCTGAGTGTTTTAGTCCAAAAAAAAAAATTTTTGCCATCGGTACTTACTGAGATATAGAGCCGTGAAGTTTGCAGAAAATGAGCCGCGTATGGCAACAGCGGCGACTGCCGCTCACACGGTAAACTTTAGTTTACTTGTATTTGAAGGTTTTTTGTTTTTTTCACTATTTTATTTTTTCACATAACTTATGTGGCCTATGAGACCAAAGTATGGTGCAATGTACATATATACACTCGTTGTATACAACACAATAAGCACACAAACATAATTATCAATATATTGTTTACAAAACTTGTTTACAAAAACAAACAATCATCCTCCTCCTCCTCCTCCTCCTCCTTCTCCTTCTCCTCCTCCTCCTTCTCCTCCTCCTCCTTCTCCTCCTCCTCCTTCTCCTCCTCCTCCTCCTCCTCCTCCTCCTCCTCCTCCTCCTCCTCCTCCTCCTCCTTCTCCTTCTCCTTCTCCTCCTCCTTCTTCTCCTCCTCCTCCTCCTTCTCCTCCTCCTTCTCCTCCTCCTCCTCCTCCTCCTCCTCCTTCTCCTCCTTCTCCTCCTCCTCCTCCTCCTCCTCCTTCTCCTTCTCCTTCTCCTTCTCCTACTTCTACTTCTACTTCTCCTTCTCCTTCTCCTTCTCCTCCTCCTTCTCCTCCTTCTCCTTCTCCTCCTTCTCCTCCTCCTTGTCTTGTGTGCGAGTGTGTGGCTTATAATTGTTTTGAGTCAGAAGTCGGCAGCTGTCAAAGTGACATATTGTCTCATTACTCACACCCCCTACCTCCTGTCAAAACAATGGGGTCGGACGCTGCTTCCCCTCCTCCATTCTATCTAATTATCTTTCTCCCTCATTCTATATCTTTCAATCTGTCTCTCTTTCTATCTGTCTGCCTATCTCTGTCTCACAGGTACACATAAATACAAGTATACATAGTGTAAATTACCTAGGATAACCCAAGAAATCCAGACAAAGTGCTATACTCTGCTTGAAGATGTGAGTAAACGTGATGACACAGTCTTGTGGCTCTCTCTGAGACAGAGCTAGATGGACAGACAGGGAGCTTGACAGACAGACAAATAGACAGACAGAAATGTTTGTGTACCAGCAAAAACAAAGGGAGGGCGATGGTCATGTAATATTACCCTCCTTTACGCTCATCAAAGTCAGCTCTTATCAGATGTTATCTCCCCTTATCTTGTCACTGTCATCGGGTGGACTTTTTTTTTTCTTGCTTCAAGGGAACAATATTATTACATCTTCTTCTTCCTCCTCCTCCTCTTCTCCTCCTCCTCCTCCTCCTCCTCCTCTTCCTTCCCTCCTCCTCCTCCTCCTCTTCCTCCCCTCCTCCCCCTCCTCCTCCTCCATTGCTTTTGGTCTCAAACTCCTCCAAATCATGAAATTGATCTTCACTGACACTTCCATCTGTGTTAGAGCATCACTTGGGAAGAGAAGAGTCCCAGATTTGCTAGGGAATCACATATTTCTTACCGCTAGACATGCTGAAAAAGGACAACTGAAATGGCATTCCCACAATGCACCACTGGCTCCCCGATTTTTTTTATATGGTGCACACTGACCATGGAGACCCATTCTCTCACATGTGGGCCTACCAGCTTTCTCCTGCTTGATTTGAAGCTGCTAGAATTTATGCGTATAAATACGTCAGAAACATTGGCTCGTAAGACGTATTTATACGTCGGAAACAGTCAAAGGGTTAAATGAGCAGGAAATTCGTTGCCTCAAAGAGGCAGAAGGTCTCCCTTATGCTATGGCGGTTTCTCATCTCCGCCTCCAAGGGAGATTGCCCCGTGTTTCTTATTCTCGTGTTTCAAAGCGTCCCCCCACTTCTGGGGTCACATCTTCTGCAGCCTCCTCTGCGGTTGCCAGTCCCATAGTCACTCCTGTATCTAATTCTTTTGCTGTCCTGGGCTCAGACGTCCCTACTTCAACTCCTCAGTCTGTCCTCACTTCTTCGTGTCCTCCCTCACAAACCCCGGTATCGACAAGACCTCGTACGACACCTCCTCCCAATCGTCCCTCTACTTCTCAGAGGCCCAAAAAATCTCCTTTAACCCCTTCTTCTCTTCATCCACCTCCACATTTTACCTTCCCGGTCTCTGTACCTGAGTCTTACCCTTTCACTGGAGGTTCATCCTCCTCCTCCTCGTACTGTGCCTTCTTCCCCTGTCCCCTCCCACGTTTCTTCCTCTTCTGCCACCTCCCAGGTTTCTGCCTCTTCTGTCCCCTCCCACACTTCTCCAGTTCCCTCCACCCTTTTGCCCCCCCCCCTACCTTGGTACAGTCCATTACAGCTCCGATCTTTACTCAAACTCCTCCTCCTTCCATCTCCAATATTGTCTCCCATACGACGTCTCTGAACTCCAAAACACTTGAAGCAATCTCTGAATATATTGCAGAGACCAAACCATCAATGGACACTGGTCCACCCTCTGTTCCTTCTCTCTCCTCTCCTCCATCTGCGCAACTCCTTTCTTCGCAGCGCACTGTTCCTTCGCTGCTTGAACGTTTTCCGCTGTCTCTGCATGTGGACTTTTCCGCCCTCATTTTATCGAAACTTGAATATGGTGACCAGATCGATTCAGCGGCCTCTCCTGCTACTCTCTCTAGCCTTAACCCCATTCATCACCAAGGATTACGTTTATGCCTTGGTGCTTTTTGCTCTTCCCCTGTTGAGAGCCTCTATGCAGAAGCGAACGTTCCATCCTTATCCGATCGCCATGATGCCCATTGCCTTTGTTACTATGTACACTCTCATGATCTCCGCAATTCTTCCATTTATAGAATGGTCACCGATATTAGTAGACATTATTTGTTCGCCGCCCCTGTTTGCTCCGTCCCTTCTCTCTTCGCCTACATTCGCTCTTGTCTTCTCTTCGATTACCACCTCTCTATGTTCATGTAGCATCTCACTTTTCCCTACCCCCCTGGGAAGTTCCAGCTGTTCAAGTCTGTTCTTTCTCACTCCCTTGCTCGAAAGCCCAACTGTCTACGGTAGCTTCCCGCTCTCTTTTTCTTGACCACTTCCACTCTCATTCTCATGCCATTGCAGTGTACACAGATGGTTCTAAGCCTTCTGACGGCATAGGATTCGCAGCAGTGTTTCCGGACAGCGTCGTACGAGGGCATTTACTATCTTTGGCTAGTATTTTTACTGCTGAATTGTATGCCATTCTTGCAGCACTTATCCGTATTGCATCTATGCCTGTGTCATCATTTGTGGTTGTCTCAGACTCCCTTAGTGCTCTACAGGCTACACAGAAGTTTGATACACCTCACCCCTTAGTCCTGCGTATCCAACTTTGGCTACGCCGCATCTTTACCAAGCATAAAGATATTGTTTTTTGTTGGCTCCCTGGTCATGTTGACGTACAGGGCAATGAACAGGCAGACACTGCTGCACAGTCAGCAGTACATGACCTACCAGTTTCATATAGAGGTATTCCATTTACGGACTATTTTGCTGCAATAGCTACCCACCTTCACACCCGTTGGCAACAGCGTTGGTCTTCTATGCTTGGTAACAAACTTCAATCTATTAAACCGAGTATAGGTTACTGGCCGTCTTCTTGTCACCAGTGTCGAGGTTGGGAGATGACTCTCTCCTGTCTTCGCATTGGCCATACTCGTCTTACTCATGGATATCTCATGGAGAGGCGCCCTGCTCCTCTCTGTGAGAATTGTCAGGTTCCATTATCAGTCAGCCACATTCTGTTAAACTGCCCACTTTATCAACGAGCACACAGAATTTACCTCCGTCGTCGTCTTCGCTCCACTGCTCTCTCTTTTCCTTCCCTTCTCGCTGATGGACCCACCTTTCATCCGGACTCTCTCATTGACTTTTTAACAACAACTGACTTACTTCACAAACTCTGATGATACCTTCAGCCCTTTCTAGCTCAATCTCTTGCTGCCTTCTACCCCCGCACTATCCCCTGCCCCACTGTTTTCTGTAACCTACTGATCATCCCTCCCACCTTCTGCTGCCCAATACCCTCGCTTCCTTCCCTACCCTGCAGCGCTGTATAGCCCTTGTGGCTTAGCGCTTCTTTTTGATTATAATAATAATAATTTATGTGTAAGAGTGAAAACAAATAAAGCGAAGGCTCATCAAATGTCACCACTGTCATTAGTGGAGTGATAAGATAAGATAAGACGACGCTTGTCATTGTCAGCAGTGGAGTGACACACACTTACATCAAGATTGAAGGGAAATTATTATTATTATTATTATTATTATTATTATTATTATTATTATTATTATTATTATTACATATTCCAGTGTATCCAAAACATTGCTGGGACCTATAAATACTATGTATATATTTCTAGACAATAGTATGTGACTAAGATAGGTAAAAATGTTCACTTGTCACTGTGTTTGTGACTATTTCATTACCTAATATTAGTATCAGAACAAAGATTAACTATGAAATCACAAGAACTACTACAAATTGCCATTATCAGAACATAAAAATTATACAAATTAAAACAAAAAAAAGAGAGAGAAAAGGTATATAAGTAATATATCTGCAAGTGACAGTGCTTCATGTTGCTGTCAGATGAGTGACAAGTGCCAACTTTGTGGCCTTATATCTCTGTAAATGCTAACTCTAGATTTTTTTTTTACATTTCTTTATGTAAAAAATGTCCTTTTCATTTAAAAAAAATGATTTTTTTATTTTTCAAAATATTCGTAGTGCTGGGCGAGAGAAGGTAGATCTACGTTTGGACAGTTAAGGGGTTAAAATGAGATTGGACAAATATGTGAGTGGGAGGAACTGGGTTTGATTGGTGTCATTGGGTACGGGAGGATATTCTTGGGTAGCTTTGGGTAGGGGTCGTTTTGATAAGGACCTGCCTTGTATGGGCCAGTAGACCTGCAGTGTTCCTCCATTCTTATATTCTTATGACTCAAAACTCGAATACCCACAAATCTCTTATCACTTAAGAACATAAGAAAGGAGGAACACTACAGCAGGCCTGTTGGCCCATACTAGGCAGGTCTTTTACAATCCTTCCCACTAACAAAATATTTGCCCAACCCAATTTTCATTGCTACCCAAGAAATAAGTTTTGATGATTCTATCTACTAATTGTGCTAATTGTGCAAGTCCCACTCAAATCCAACCCCTCTCACTCATGTATTTATCCAACCTAAATTTGAAACTATCCAACATTTTAGCTTCTATAACCTACTAGGCAGACTGTTCCACTCATCAACTACCCTATTTACAAACCACTACTTTCCTATATCCTTTCCAAATCTAAACTTATCTAATTTGAATTCATTATTGTGGGTTCTTTCTTGGAGAGATATCCTCAAGACCTTATTTATATCCCCTTTGTTAATATCCATCTTCCACTTATACACTTCAATGATGTCTCCCCTTATTCTTCGTCTTACAAGTGAATGTAATTTAAGGGACTTCAATCTTTCTTCATACGGAAAATTTCTAATGCTATGAATTAATTTTGTCATTCTTCGCTGAATGTTTTCTAACAAATTTATATCCATTCTGTAATATGGAGACCAGAACTGAGCTGCGTAATCTAGGTGAGGCCTTGCTAGTGATGTATAAAGCTGTAATATAACCTCTGGACTTCTGTTGCTTACACTTCTTGATATAAATCCCAGTAATCTGTTTGCCTTATTATATACGCTTAGGCATTGCTGTTTTGGTTTAAGGTTGCTACTTACTATAACCCCAAGTCCTTTTTGCAATCTGTATGGCTAAATTCTACATTATTTAACTTATATGTGCTAGGGTTATGGACACTACCAAGCTTCAGAACCTTACATTTATCTACACTGAACTGCATCTGCCACTTTTCTTACCACAAATTGAGTTTGTCTAAATCCTCCTGAAGTTCCATGACATCTACGCTTAAATCAATTACACCTACCATCCGACTTACGACCTGCTTGACTTACGACCACTCGACTTACGACCGTGTTTTTTATGCCAAATTTCTGGGAAATAAACAACTGTGTTGTACACAGTGTTTATCCTAAAGCTTACAGTATAAAATATAGTACTAACAGCATAAAAAGTAAAGTAAAACATGAAATACCAAAATAAAACAATAAAATAGTCATTACAAAAATGTGATGTTGATATTCAGTAGTAAAGTTCGACTTATGACCATTTCGACTTACGACCGGTTGCTCGGAACCGAACTCGGTCGTAAGTCGGATGGTAGGTGTATCCTACTTATCTCTGTGTCATAGGCGAATTTGCTCATATCACTAGTAATTCCCTCATCAAGGTCATTGATATATATTGTAAACAACAATGAGCCCAAGACTGATCTCTATGGAACACCACTTGTTACAGATCCCCACTCGGATTTAGCTTCATTAAAGCATACTCTCTGCTTCCTATTGGTGAGTCATGACTCTATCCATGACAGCACTATTCCCCCAATGCCATGAGCTGCCACTTTCTTTAACAGTCTCTGGTGCGGTACTCTATCAAAAGCCTTACTAAAAACTAAATAAACTATCGAATTCTTTATCATGATCAACGGCCGCAAAAGCTTTGCTGAAGAAGGTTAATAAATTAGCTAGGCAGAAATGGCCCCTAGTGAACCCATGCTGAGTATCATTAATCAAATATGCTTATCCAGATGGCTTCTTATAATATTGGCTATAATTGAGACTAGTAATTTGACTACAATTGAGGCTAGGGTTATTGGGTGGTAATTTGACGGTAACGACTTGTCCCCTGTTTTAAGAATAGGACTTACATTAGCCATCTTCCACATATCAGACACTACACCTGTTTGAAGAGAAATATTAAAAATATTAGTCAATGGTTCACAAAGTCCCATTTTACACTCTAAGAACCCTTGAAAAAAGTTCATCAGGGCCTGGGGATTTATTTTGCTTCAATCAGTGTCTCTGTTTGATGACCATTTTGCTAGTGACTATGATATTGCATAATTTATCGTCTTCAAGCCCATTATAAAAATTACTGTGATATTGTTAGTGTCTTCCTGAGTGAAAACCGAAAAAAAATTATTAAGAATGGAACACGTTTCAGTCTCTTGTCAGTAAGATGCCCAGAATTATTTTTAACGGGACCTATCTTATCTCTAACTTTTGCTCTATAAACTTGGAAAAAACTTTTTGGGTTAGTTTTTTAATCCCTAGCAACTTTAACTTCATAGTCCCGTTTAGCTTTTCTTATCCCCTTTTTAACGTCCCTCTTAATGTCAATACAGTATACTGATTCATAAGATGACCCTCACCTCTTTTAATGTGCCTATAAATTCTTTTTTTTCTGTCCTAAAAGATATTTGAGCCTATTATTCATCCATTTTGGGTCATTTCTATTCGATCTAATTTCTCTATATGGGATAAAAGTTCTTTGTGCAGCATATACTCTATAGTGTTTAGAAAACTGTCATATTGATAGCTCTCTTTGTTACCCCAGTCAACAGATGATAAGTGCTCTCTAAGCCCATTGTAATATGCAAATCGAAAATCTGGGACTGTTACTGAGTTATCCCTACTATCATACTTCCATTCAATGCTAAAGGTAATTGATTTGTGGTTGCTTGTGCCAAGTTCCTCTGAAAGTTCTAAATTATTAACAAGGGATTCCCTGTTTACCAGAACCAAGTCAAGCAGGTTATTTCCCTTTGTAGGTTGTGACACAAACTGCTTTAAAAACAAACCTGAACTACTAAAAAGTCGTTAGATTCTAAATTCCCAGTCAAAAAATTCCAAGCAATCTGACTAAAGTTAAAGTCCCCTAGAATTACAATGTTTTTGTGCTTTGTGGCCCTAACAATCTCCTCCCACAGTAGTCTTCTTTGGTGTCTATCCAAGTTTGGGGGACGGTATATCACACCTAAAATCAATTTCTCGTGCCCCTCTGAAAATTCTACGCAAACAGACTCAGTATGTGTTTGAGACTTTATACCCATATTTATGCAACAATTTAAATGATCACGGACATAGAGTGCCACCCCTCCCCCATTCCCGATACTTCTGTCTACTTGGAACAATTTAAAACCCTGAATGTGACATTCAGCAGGCATGTCCCTATTTTTCATATTAAACTACGTCTCAGTTATGGCAAAAACATCAGTGTTACCTGCACTTACAACTAATCTCAATTTGTCCGTCTTATTTCTCACACTACGACTATTAGTATAAGGAATCTCCCATATGAAGATATACTTAGAGCCTTGAATCTTCACTGTCTGGAGAGACGTAGGATGAGGGGAGATATCAAGGTGTATAAGTGGATGATGGGCATAAACAAAGGTGATATTAATAAAGTACTGAGGGTGTCAAACCAGAAGAGAACCAGAAATAATGGATTTAAATTGGATAAATTTTGATTTAGAAAGGACATGGGTAAGTATTGGCTTTCGAACAGAGTGGTGGATGCGTGGAATGGTCTTCTGAGTAGAGTGATCAAGGTTAGGACCTTGGGTAACTTTAAAAAGAGATTGGACAGATATATGAGTGGGAGGAGCTGGGTTTGATTGGTGTCACTGGGTACTGGAGGATATTCTTGGGTAGAGGTTGTTTTGATGTGAACCTGCTTTTTATGGGCCAGTAGGCCTTCTGCATTGTTCCTCCATTCTTATGTCCTTATGTTCCAGATTTCTGTTAGTACTCCACTGTATGCCAGCCTGTGTTTATGTAAACAAGTATGCCACCATCTACTATTTATATCTCCTTTTCATGTCCCTTGTCTTGAATATGTATTGTTTAATTTCATCAATACTTACACCACTTCTTTTATTTGGAGATTTTAACTGTTCATTTTCTATTGGATATGATAAAATTAAGACACATGTGCAACATCTGGGTATCTTTATTGTAGACCTGCCATCCAGTGACTTTATCAATACAAATTCCAGGACATTGTGTCAGTTTGGATGGATTAATGAAAATGTGTATGTTAACGTAATATAATACGACATTTAATGAGACTCGGTGATTATTATTATTATTATCATTTCTAATATGGCGTCATTTGTGCAAGTCGTCTGGCTACCACATCTCATATTTATGTTTATTTATTCTACTGTGGGGTGTATATCATCTTTATATGTTATGCAGCATGTTTATTATATAATTTTGAAAAAATATCATAGATGGATTAATGAAAATGTGTATATTAACGTAATATAACACATTTAAATGAGACTTGGTGATTATTATTATCATTACTAATATGACATCTCGAGATATAAGACACTCTTACTGATTTTAATGTGTACCTGCACGCCAGCACAGTATGTAAGTTTATTTAGGTACAGGTATACATAAGTATAATTATCAGAGTATATATAAAATATGATATAACTTTTAAAAACACTTGAAATTTTGGAGTTTCCAGACATAATGGAGAGACTTAGTGCTTACGGATCTAACAGAGAATGTAAACAAACAGGGTGGGGCACGGTGACCGTATTAGAAAGTCAGGTGGGGGGAGCCGTATAGCGAGTTTTGGTCATAATTTGAAATGACCGTATTAGCGGAACACCATAAAGCAAAACGACGTAAAGTGGGGCCCTACTGTACTTGGTACTCTCTGCAGCTATGCTTATCATCCCTTGGGCCTTGGGAAAATATTTTTGGAAATGTGTCCTTGTCAGTCTCCTGGCTGCACTCACATGGGGCGTTTGAGCTGCATGCAGCCACTACCACGACAGTTGCATCATAGACAGTTTTCTGACAAACAAGGGCACATGTGCATATCATTACATTGACAGCTATGTGAACATGATGCATACTTGTGTGTCCAATGCTAATGCCACTGCTACTAATTGAATAGCCTGTAAAAAGTGCAAAAGTCAATAGTAAGTGTACACCTGACCATGCTCTACCCCTTAACATTGCAAGCAAAAAAACAGCATCCCTGTCAAAGTTACTAAAGCAACTGGTCATCACTTTGTTCATGTTTCCCAAGGCTTCCACTGATCCTGCTGCTTTTTCCACTCCAAACCTGTTGATCTTTACATCTTATACAGATGAACTGTATAACATATACTTCAACTTCATATTTTGGGAACTTGCATCAACTCTATCTGTGGTAGCCAGGTCAGATGTGTGTAATGCAGCATCACTTATGTCCCACAACACTTAATCTTTCTCTTGCATTTTTTCAGCCAGGTATGATGTGAAGGTGTTTTGTCTCTATAGTGGGAAACTTAGTTGTTTTTCCTTTCCATAGACCAGTTACTTCAGGAAAAATCTGTCTCATAAACACACAGCTACTACCAGTAGTATTTGTAAAATGTTAAAATTCTTATTTGGTAAATATCTGGTTTGATACTTGGAGACCCAGAGATGTAATCTCTCCTCGTCGGTTTGGTTTTTGAAAGGGTTTCTCTTCCATTGACCCCCTACTCTTGATTTGATGCATATATTCAGAATGCCTTCATGGACAAAGGTTCAGTTATTGGTGTTTTTAGGTTTTTCTACAAAAGCTTCCAACACTACCTAGCATTTCAACATTTGTCTCAAGCCCTTTTCTTAGGCCCCCAAGGGAGACTGCCACTTTTCATCAAAGATTTTGTTGGAGAACTTCAGAGTGAGAGTCAGTAATAGATCATACAGCCAAACTGTTGTATCTGCATGCCTCTGGTAAGACAGTGATAGTGTAAATGATGGTGAAAGTGTTTCTGGTCACCCTGTCTTGGTGTGATACGGCCAGTGTGTTAAACAAAAAAAAATAGCCAACTGGCTATTTTTTTTTAACACTAAAACAAACAAAGTAACTGTCGTGAGACACCATATAATCATATAGCAGGTTTTATACTAGTATGGCTTCTCTATCTCAGTATACATTAGTTAAATTTCTGGACCTTGCTTTTGATTGTTGAATGTCATGGCAGTTCTACTTTATATCCCTGATAGCTACCTGTCTTACTTGGCTGAATTTTCTTTAACTTTAATCCATTTTTACTTGGGGTAACTGATAGGCAGATCCTTGTTAGACATCAAGAAACTCTAATTCTGGCCAAGCTAGACTATGGGAACCAAGGAATATATGTTCCTCAGCATCTCCAGCTACTCTTAAGTATAAATGCCATTCATCATCAAGGATTCCATTATGTTTAGGGGCCTTTCAATATTGCCCATTGAAGGGCCTGTACACAGAGGCAGTAATCTCTTCTCTGCAGGATTAATGCAATGGCCATTGCCTTCGTTATTTTGTTCGCTTCTACATTCTTCATGATTCTCGTACATACAGAATAATCACAGGTGTTAGTAAGATAAATTCATATAATTGTTAACCCCCATTTGTTGCTGTCCTTTAGTATCTACATTCAAGCAATGCTTAGTTTGTCCTTCTGCCCTTAATATTTGCCATATATTGCATTATTCCCTGCCTGAAAAATTTCCAGCAATTCACATTTTCTCCTTTTCCCTTCTATACCTGATGGCCAACTCGCACTTACTTTCTGTTGGATTCTCGCTCTATGGCAGTGTTCAAGTGATGCTTCAAAATCCTTAAATGGAGTAGATTATGCAGCTGTTTTTGCAAATTTAGTATATAATCCAAGGACATTTACTAGAGTTGACCAGCATTTTCACAGCAGACTTTTACAATATGGCAAGCTCATTGTTATCATGCGCAGTATATTGGAGTCATGTCTGCCACCTCATTTGTTGTTTTAGACTCTTAAATTATGTTGCAGTATGCCATATTTCTAGCAGTAATTTTTTTTTATTAACCCTTCGGGTGATTCCCACCAAGGCAGGGTGGCCCAAAAAAGAAAAACTTTCGTCATCATTTACTCTATCACTGTCTTGCCAGAGGGGTGCTTTACACAACAGTTATAAAATTGCAACATTAACACCCCTCCTTCAGAGTGCAGACACTACTTCCCATCTCCAGGACTCAAGTCCGGCCTGCTGGTTTCCATGAATCTCTTCATAAATGTTACTTTGCTCACACTCCAACAGCATGTCAATTATTAAACACCATTTGTCTCCATTCACTCCTATCAAGTACGCTCGCGCATCCTTGCTGGAAGTCCAAGCCTCTCGCACACAAAACCACCTTTACTCCCTCCCTCCAACCCTTCCTAGGCTAACCCCTACCCTGCCTTCCCTCCTCTACAGATTTATACACTCTCAAAGTCATTCTGTTTTGTTCCATTCTCTCTACATGTCTGAACCACCTCAACAACCCCTCCTCAGCCCTCTGGATAATAGTTTTGGTAATCTCGCACCTTCTCCTAATTTCCAAACCACAAATTCTCTGCATTATATTCACACCACACATTGCCCTCAGACATGACATCTCTACTTCCTCCAGCCTCCTCGTTGCAACATTCATCACCTATGCTTCACACCCATACAAGAGTGTTGGTACAACTATACTCTCATACATTCCCCACTTTGCTTTCATGGACAAAGTTCTTTGTCTCCACAGACTCCTAAGTGTAGCACTCACCCTTTTCCCCTCATCAGTTCTATGATTCACCTCATCCTTCATAGACCCATCTGCTGACACATCCACTCCCAAATATCTGAATACATCCACCTCCTCCATACTCTCTCCCTTCAATCTGATATCCAATATTTCATCACCTAATCTTTTTATCCTCATCACCTTACTCTTTCCTATATTCACTTTTAATTTTCTTCTTTTACATACCCTATCAAATTCATCCACCAACCTCCGCAACTTCTCTTCAGAATCTCCCAAAAGTACAGTGTCATCAGCAAAGAGCAACTGTGACAACTCCCACTTTGTGTTTGATTATCTTTTAACTCCACACCTCTTGCCAAGACCCTCAAATTCACCTCTCTGACAACCCCATCTATAAATATATTGAACAACCACGTGACATCACACATCCCTGTCTAAGGCCTACTTTTACTAGGACATAATCTCCCTCTAACCTGAGCCTCACTATCATAAAAAAACTTCACTGCTTTCAGTAACCTACCTCCTGTACCATACACCTGCAACATCTGCCACATTGCCCCCCTATCCACCCTGCCTTTTCCAAATCCATAAATGCCACAAGAACCTCTTTATACTTATCTAAATACTGTTCACCTATATGTTTCACTGTAAATACCTGGTCCACACACCCCTACCTTTCCTAAAGCCTTCTTGTTCATCTGCTATCCTACTCTCTGTCTTACTCTTAATTCTTTCAATAATAACTCTACCATACACTTTACTAGGTATACTCAACAGACTTATTCTCCTATAATTTTTGCACTCTTTTGCCTTTATACAAAGGAACTATGCATGCTCTCAGCCAATCCCTAGGTAACTTACCATCTTCCATATATTTATTAAATAGCACCAACCACACCAAAACTATATCCCCACCTGCTTTTAACATTTCTATCTTTATCCCATCAATCCCAGCTGCCTTACCCCGTTTCATTCTACCCACTGCCTAACGAACTTCCCCCACACTCACAACTGGCTCTTCCTCACTCCTATAAGATGTTATTCCATCAAGTCAATTCAATCATAAATAAAGATGCTTTCCCCCTAAATAGGTAAATAACTTACTTTCGAGATATAGGCCGAAGCGCGCGGCACCCCAGGTGCCCGGGAAATATTTTTTTCCCCGAAAAATTCGCCTTATTTTACACTTTTCCCGTGACCTACGAGTGTTTATTACAGTTAACCATTGTAAATCCGTTTTCTCTCATCACTGATGAGAGAGGTCGGACCCTCTCTTCACCTTCAGGGAATATTTCGATAGAAATTTTTTCCTCGGGGCATCATATTATGCTATATATTATTTTTTAACGTGTACTTTTTATGTTTATATGCTATTATTATATTGCATTATGTCATAATAGATCAATTGTGATAGATAAATAAGCCTTATAATTGATATTAGCGTGGGTATGGAATATTTTGTTGGCTGGAGGTGTCGGCCATTTTCTGCACTATTCCCAGTTGTTCCTGATTGGTTCCTTGATCATATTGTCTCCACCCACTCTGGCATGATCTCAGATGGTGAATTTTTATTATATTAGACAACTGGCACTTCCTCACTCCTATAAGATGTTATTCCTCCTTGCCCTATACACAAAATCACAGCTTCCCTATCTTCATCAACATTTAACAATTCCTCAAAATATTCCCTCCATCTTCCCGATACCTTTAACTCTCTACATAATAACTCTCCTCTCCTATTTTTAACTGTCAAATCCATTTGTTCCTTAGGCTTCCTCAACTTATTAATCTCACTCCAAAACTTTTTCATATTTTCAACAAAATTTGTTGATAACATCTCACCCACTCTCTCATTTGCTCTCTTTTTACATCGCTTCACCACTCTCTTAACCTCTCTGTTTTCTCTCCATATACTCTTCCCTCCTTGCATCACTTCTACTTCGTAAAAACCTCTCATATGCTAGCTTTTTCTCCCTTACTACTCTCTTTACATCATTCCACCAATCGCTCTTCTTCCCTCCCGCACCCACTTTCCTGTAACCACAAACTTCTGCTATTCTTAAACCTACCCCATACATCTTCGACCCCATTGCCTATACTCTCATTAGTCCATCTATCCTCCAATAGTTATTTATATCTTACCCTAACTGCCTCCTCTTTTAGTTTATACTCCTTCACCTCTCTCTTACTTGCTGCTTCTATTTTCCTTGTATCCCATCTACGTTTTACTCTCACTGTAGCTACAACTAGAAAGTGATCTGATATATCTGTGGCCGCTCTATAAACATGTACATCCTGAAGTCTACTCAACAGTCTTTTATCTACCAATACATAGTCTAACAAACTACTGTCATTACATCCTACATCATATCTTGTATACTTATCCTCTTTTTCTTAAAATACGTATTACCTGTAACGAAACCCTGTTCTATACAGAGTTCAATCAAAGGGCTCCCATTATCATTTACACCTGGTACCCCAAACTTGCCTACCACACACCCTTTCTAAATGTTTCTCCTACTGTAGCATTTAGGTCCCCTACCACAATTGCTCTCTCACTTGGTTCAAAGGTTCCTATACATTTGCCTAACATCTCCCAAAATCTCTCTCTCCTCTACACTCCTCTCTTCTCCAGGTGCATACACGCTTATTATGACCCATTCTTTACATCCGACCCTTATTTTAAGAACATAAGAAAGAAGGAACACTACAACAGGCCTACTGGCCTATGCGAGGCAGCTCCAGTTCTCATACTGGCTTAAGCCAATGTCTTGACCTAGTCACTTAAGACATGTCACTTAAGGGAGGAGCAGTGCATCTGGCCTAGTAGCACAAGCTAGTCAGGTCTAACTCACACCCACCCACACCCACTCATGTATTTATCCAACCCATTTTTAAAACTACATAACGTCTTAGCATCTACGACGGTACTCGGGAGTTTGTTCCACTCATCCACAACTCTATTACCAAACCAGTGCTTTCCTGTATCCTTCCTGAATCTGAATTTTTCCAATTTAAAGCCATTGCTGCAAGTTCTGTCTATGTTAGATATTTTTAGCACGCTATTTACATCCCTTTTATTAATTCCTGTTTTCCATTTATACACCTCAATCATATCCCCCCTAATTCTATGCCTTTCTAGAGAGTGCAGGTTCAGGGCCCTCAGTCTATCCTCATAGGGAAGATTTCTGATACATGGGATCAACTTTGTCATCCTCCTTTGTACATTTTCCAGTGCATTTATATCCATGCTGTACATAAGAACATAAGAAAGGAGGAACACTGCAGGAGGCCTGCTGGCCCATACTAGGCAGGTCCTTTACAATTCATCCCACTAACAAAACATTTGCCCAACCCAATTTTCAATGCCACCCAAGAAATAAGCTCTGATGTGAAAGTCCCACTCAAATCCAACCCCTCCCACTCATGTACTTATCCAACCTAGATTTGAAACTACCCAAAGTCCCAGCCTCAATAACCCAACTAGGTAGACTGTTCCACTCATCAACTACCCTATTTCCAAACCAATACTTTCCTATGTCCTTTCTAAATCTAAACTTATCTAATTTAAATCCATTACTGCGGGTTCTCTCTTGGAGAGACATCCTCAAGACCTTATTAATATCCCCTTTATTAATACCTATCTTCCACTTATACACTTCGATCAGGTCTCCCCTCATTCTTCGTCTAACAAGTGAATGTAACTTAAGAGTCTTCAATCTTTCTTCATAAGGAAGATTTCTAATGCTATGTATTAATTTAGTCATCCTACGCTGAATGTTTTCTAACGAATTTATGTCCATTTTGTAATACGGAGACCAGAACTGAGCTGCATAATCTAGGTGAGGCCTTACTAATGATGTATAAAGCTGCAGTATGACCTCTGGACTTCTGTTGCTTACACTTCTTGATATAAATCCCAGTAATCTATTTGCCTTATTACGTACGCTTAGGCATTGCTGTCTTGGTTTAAGGTTGCTGCTCACCATAACCCCCAAGTCCTTTTCACAATCTGTATGGCTAAGTTCTACATCATTTAACTTATAAGTACTAGGGTTATGGGCATTCCCGAGCTTCAGAACCTTGCATTTATCTACATTGAACTGCATCTGCCACTTTTCTGACCAAGAATAGAGTTTGTTTAAATCCTCCTGAAGTTCCATAACATCTACGTTTGAATCAATTATCCTACCTATCTTTGTGTCATCGGCGAATTTGCTCATATCACTAGTAATTCCCTCATCATGATCATTGATATATATTATAAACAACAACGGGCCCAAGACTGATCCCTGTGGAACGCCACTTGTTACAGATCCCCACTCGGATTTAACCCCATTTATGGACACTCTCTGCTTCCTGTCAGTGAGCCATGACTCGATCCACGAGAGCACTTTTCCCCCAATGTCATGAGCTGCCACTTTCTTTAACAGTCTATGGTGCGGAACTCTATCAAAAGCCTTACTAAAAATCTAAGTAAATAATATCAAATTCTTTATTGTGGTCAACAGCCTCAAAAGCTTTACTGAAGAAAGTTAATAAATTAGTTAGACAAGACCGGCCTCTTGTGAATCCATGCTGAGTATCATTAATCAAGCTATGCTTATCGAGATGGCTTCTTATAATCTCAGCTATAACTGACTCTAGTAATTTGCCTACAATTGAGGTCAGGCTTATTGGGCGGTAATTTGACGGTAACGACTTGTCCCCTGTTTTAAAAATAGGAGTTACATTAGCCGTCTTCCACATATCAGACACTACACCTGTTTGAAGAGATAAATTAAAAATATTAGTTAATGGTTCACAGAGTTCCATTTTGCATTCCTTAAGAACCCTTGAAAAAACCTCATCAGGACCCGGCGACTTATTTTGCTTCAGTCTGTCTATCTGCTTCACAACCATCTCACTAGTGACTGTGATGTTACATAATTTATCTTCTTCTAGCCCACTGTAAAAATTAATTACTGGAATATTGTTAGTGTCTTCCTGTGTAAAAACTGAGAGAAAATAATTATTTAAAATCAAGCACATTTCATTCTCTTTGTCAGTAAGGTGCCCATAGTTATTTTTAAGGGGACCTATCTTATCTCTAACTTTTGTTCTATAGACCTGGAAAAAACTTTTTGGGTTAGTTTTAGAATCCCTAGCAACTTTAATTTCATAGTCCCTTTTAGCTTTTCTTATCCCCTTTTTAATGTCCCTCTTAATGTCAATATACTGATTCATAAGATGACCCTCACCTCTTTTGATACGCCTATAAATTCCTTTCTTATGCCCTAGTAGATATTTGAGCCTATTATTCATCCATTTTGGGTCATTTCTATTTGATCTAATTTCTTTATATGGGATAAACGCTCTTTGAGAAGCATGTATAGTGTTCAGAAAACTGTCATATTGATAGCTCTCTTCGTTACCCCAGTCAACAGATGATAAGTGTTCTCTAAGCCCATCGTAATCTGCTAAGCGAAAATCTGGGACTGTTACTGAGTTATCGCTACTATCGTACTTCCATTCAATGCTAAATGTAATTGATTTGTGGTCGCTAGCACCCAGTTCCTCTGAAATTTCTAAATTATTAACAAGGGATTCATTGTTTGCCATAACTAAGTCAAGCAGGTTATTTCCCCTTGTAGGTTCTGTCACAAACTGCTTCAAAAAACAATCCTGAAATACTTCTAAGAAGTCGTATGATTCTAAATTCCCAGTCAAGAAATTCCAATCAACATGACTAAAGTTAAAGTCTCCTAGAATTACTACATTATCGTGCCTTGTGGCCTTAACAATTTCCTCCCATAGTAGTTTCCCTTGGTCCCTATCTAAGTTTGGGGGACGGTATATCACTCCTAAAATCAGTTTTTCATGCCCCTCTGAAAATTCTATCCAAACAGACTCTGTATGTGTTACTTCAGACTTAATACCCGTTTTTATGCAACAGTTCAAGCGATCTCGGACATACAATGCCACCCCACCCCCCCTCCCAATACTTCTATCTTCTTGGAACAATTTAAAACCCTGAATATGACATTCCGCAGGCATGTCCCGACTAATGCGGCCTAATGAGGCCTAACCAAAGATATATAGAGTTGAAGAACAACCTGAGGACTCCTATTATTTATACTTCTTGCTATGAAGCCAAGGATTCTGTTAGCTTTATTGTGAACACCAATGCACTGTTGTCTTGGTTTTAGATTACTACTAACCAGAACTCCTAAATCCTTTTCACAATCTGTAATATTAAGATCTACATTATTTAGTTTATATGTGGCATAGTTATTTTCCTGTCCAACATTTAGAACTTTGCATTTGTCTATATTAAACTGCATCTGCCACTTCTTTGACCACTGCATCAATCTATTCAAATCATCCTGGAGTGCTCTAATGTTCTCATTAGAATGAATTGGACGGCCTATTTTGGTGTCATCAGCAAATTTGTTTGTCACTATTTATTCCCTCATCTATGTTGTTTATGTAGATTGTGAACAACAAGGGCCCAGCACTGACCCCTGTGGAACACTGCTTGTGACGTGCCCCCATTCCGATTTCTCCCCATTTATGCAAACTCTCTGCTGCCTATTTGTCAACCATGCCTCAACCCAGGAAAAAATTTCTCCTCCTATTCCGTGTGCCTTAAGTTTCCCCAATAGCCTCTGGTGTGGAACTCTATAGAAAGCCTTACTGAAGTCCATATACACAATATCATATTCATTACCATAATCTACCCCCTCAAACACCTTAGTGGAAAAAAGTTAGTAATTTCGTAAGACAAGGACACCCCTTTGTAAAACCACGTTGAGATTCATTGATCAATTTATGCCTTTCAAGATGGCTACGAATTGCTTCGGCAATTATTGATTCCATAAATTTTCCCACTATGGAGGTAAGGCTTATTGGTCTATAGTTCAAAGCTAAGGACCTGTCACCTGCCTTGTAAATAGGTATTACATTTGCCATTTTCCACTTGTCAGGCACTATGCCAGTTTGTAGTGATATATTGAAAAGATTAGGCAAAAGTATGCTAAGTTCCTCTTTACCTTCCTTTAACACCCTTGCAAACAGTTCATCAGGGCCTGGGGATTTGTTAGCTTTTAATTTCTCTGATTGTCTGAGGACCATGTCACTAGTTACTGCAATCGTACATAGTTTATTATTGTCCTGTTCTACATAATTATTATTTCTGGAATTTCGCTAGTACAGTGGACCCCCGCATACCGATGGCATCACATAGCGATTAATCCACATACCGCTTGCTTTAATCGCAAAAATTTTGCCTCACATACCGCTTAAAAACCCGCTCACCGATTTTCGTCCGAGACGCGTCCAATGTGCGGCCTGAGCCACGCTCACATGTTCCGCCGGTGGCATTGTTTACCAGCCAGCCTCCGCGGTAACATCCAAGCATACAATCGGAATATTTCATATTATTACAGTGTTTTCGGTGCTTTTTCTGGAAAATAAGTGACCATGGGCCCCAAGAAAGCTTCTAGTGCCAACCCTACAGCAATAAGGGTGAGAATTACAATAGAGATGAAGAAAAAGATCATTGATAAGTATGAAAGTGGAGTGCGTGTCTCCGAGCTGGCCAGGTTGTATAATAAACCCCAATCAACCATCGCTACTATTGGTGGTACAGCTGCTGCTGCTGCTGCTGCACTGTCAGCTGCTGCTGCTGCTGTAGCATTTATCTGCTGCTGCTGTAACATCGTCTGTTGCTGCTGTAGCGTCGTCTGTTGCTGCTGTACCACCGTCAGCTGCTGCTGCTGCTGTAGCATCGTCTGTTGCTGCTGTAACATCGTCTGTTGCTGCTGTAGCATCGTCTGTTGCTGCTGTACCACCGTCAGCTGCTGCTGCTGCTTGTAGCATCGTCTGCTGCTGCTGTAGCATCGTCTGCTGCTGCTGTAGCATCGTCTGTTGCTGCTGTACCACCGTCAGCTGCTGCTGCTGCTGTAGCATCGTCTGCTGCTGCTGTAGCATCGTCTGTTGCTGCTGTAGCATCGTCTGCTGCTGCTGTAGCATCGTCTGTTGCTGCTGTACCACCGTCAGCTGCTGCTGCTGCTGTAGCACTGTTGTTGGTGTGGCTTATTGAGAATACCAAGAAACAATTAACCCCAGAGGATTTGCCACCCAGGATAACCCAAAAAAGTCAGTGTCATCGAAGACTGTCTAACTTATTTCCATTGGGGTCCTTAATCTTGTCTCCAGGATGCAACCCACACCAGTCGACTAACACCCAGGTGAACAGGGAAAAATGCCTGGAACTAGTGCTCATATTGGTGAATTTAAAGCCAGCAAAGGTTGGTTTGAGAGATTTAAGAATCGTAGTGGCATACACAGTGTGATAAGGCCTGTTCTGGAAGAAAATGCCAAACAGGACCTACAGTACTCAGGAGGAAAAGGCACTCCAGGACACAGTGTCTCATCAGTCATTGCTGCATCTTCAATAAAGGTAAGTGTCATTTATTCTTCATTTAGTAGACTAGTACATGCACAATATATACTGTGCATGTACTACTCTACTATTGTGCATGTATCCTTCTCTTTGTGTGTGGGAAAATGTATATTTCATGTGGTAAAAATTTTGTTTTCATACTTTTGGGTGTCTTGCATGGATTAATTTGATTTCCATTATTTCTTATGGGGAAAATTCATTCACATACCGATTATTTCGCATAACAATTACCCCTCTTGCACGGATTAAAATCGTTATGCGGGGGTCCACTGTATCTTCCTGAGTAAAAACTGAGAGGAAGTAAGAATTGAAAATTTCACACATTTCCTTATCACAGTGACCTGACCTGAGTTACTCTTAAGTGGGCCTATCTTGTCCCTAATCTTACTTCTGTATACCTGAAAGAATCCTTTTGAGTTAGTCTTCGAATCCTTTGCGACCTTACTCTCATAATTCCTTTTTGCTTTTCTTATTCCTTTTTTTTTTATTTCTCTCTCTAATTGAATATATTGATTTCTTAACTGCCCCTCCCCTCTTTTGATACACCTATATATGCCTCTCTTTTGACCAATGAGATGATCCATTTGGGATCATTTTTGTTAGATCTAATTTCCCTACTCAGAACAAAAGTTGTCTAGGCAGTTAGAACTATGCTCTGAAAAATGTCATATTGGCAACCAAGATCACCTACCTGACCCATAGTCAGGACATCCCAATTTAGCCCACCCAGGTAATTTTTCAGTCCCATGAAATCAGCCAATCGAAAGTCTGGGACAAAGATTTGATTGCAGTTATTCGGGTAACTCCATGATATATTGAAACTAAGTGATTTGTGATCACTTTCCCCAGGCTCATCATTAACCTCAAGATTATTAACTAGTGATTCTTTGTTGGCAAGAACCAAGTCACGTAGAATGTTTCCTCTGGTTGGTTCTGTCACAAACTGTTTTAAAAAGCAATCCTGAACCGTATCAAGACAGTCACTAGACTCAAGATTTCCTGTCACATTTTTCCAATCAATTTGTCTGGTTAAAATCTGTCATTAACACAGCATTTTCATATCTAGTTGCCTTATGAATTTTGTCCCATAGCAGCTTACTGCACTCTCTATCAAGGTTTGGGGGCCTATAAATCACACCCAAAATTAACTTTTCACGACCCTCGAGAAACTGTAGCCAAACAGATTCTGTGTCCGATGTTTCTAATCTTATATCTGTCTAACACAACAATTTAACCCTTTCAGGGTTTTGGACGTACTAGTATGGCTTACGCACCAGGGTTTTTGACGTACTAGTACACCTACATTCTAGCACCCTCAAATCTAGTGAGAGAAAACTGGTAGGCCTACATATGAAAGAATGGGTCTATGTGGTCAGTGTGCACAGTATAAAAAAAATTCTGCAGCACACAGTGCGTAATGAGAAAAAAAAAAAAACTTTGTCCATGTTTTTGGATTAAAGCAGCGACTTTGCACTATATTTTCGTATGGTATTTATTGTTGTATTCTAGTTTTCCTGGTCTCATTTTATAGAATGGAAGACATATTACAAAAATTGAGATGATTTTGACTGATTTTACAATGAAAAGTACCTTGAAATTGAGCTCAAATTAGCAGAAATGTTCGATTTTTACCAAAGTTCAAAAGTAAACAAATCATGCTGAGCATCCAATACACGTCAGCTGGCGAGTCTAATATTCTTTCACAAGTGTGCTGATATTTATACCATTTCTGCACTAATGCACTAGTCTACATAACAGTAAATCTTCTGTTTTTTTGTGATAATAAAAATTCAAAGTGGAAAGCAAAAGAATGTAAGAGGGGCGTGGGGACGTGACTAATGAACAGAGGAAATGTTATTTTAGTGCCAGGAATGTCTTTCTTGTTTATTCTGGACCCTATTTGGAAATTGGCATCTTTTGAAATTTGTGTGAAATTGGCAAAATTGCTAAATTCTGACCACTGTATTGGATAGTTGAAATTGGTAAATGGGTGGTTTCTTGTACTCATTCAAAAGTAAAAATGGAGTTCTAGCAAAATAGTTATGAATTTTATTGACTAGTACACTGGAATTGGCCAAAAATAGGGCTCAAAGTGGGCAAAATCGCCGATGCGTAAACATCATCGAGACCGCTAACTTCGCGAGGGCATAATTCCTTAAGTTTTCCATCAAATTTCATACTTTTGGTGTCATTATGATCGGGAAAAAATTCTCTCTCTTTTCAAAAGAAAAAATAATTTTTTTTTTTGAAATTTGGGCGACCCTGAGAGCAAGTCTGGGAGAGGGCCTGGGGACCCTGAAAGGGTTAAATTATCTCTGACTTATGTCGCCACTCTACCACCCTTTCTGTTGACCCTATCAGTATGGAATAGTTTATAACCCTGTATGTTGCATTCAGAGGGTATTTCTCTATCATTCAAGTTGAACCAGGTCTCTGTTATAGCAATAATACGTATCTATATTACCTGCACTTGCAAGTAATCTTAGCTCATCTATCTTATTTCTTAGACTTCTACTATTTATATAGTAAACCTTAAGGGAGCTAGTCACTCGTTGCCCTCTACTATCTCTGTTGATCAATTGCTTTGTCTTTACTAGCAACTTTATTTTGAATATTGTCTTTTAAATATATCCCTGGGGTATCCTGGTAATAACTGATGTTTTCAACCCTAATACTGCAACCTGATTGTTTCCCACAGACACCCATACCTCTTTAATCTATCAGTTTAAAGTCCTAGAGAAGTCATCAGTGACCCCGTCAATTGAATTGACTAATGCAACCACTCCAGCCCAAGAGAGATGAACCCCATCCCTTGCATACATATCATGCTTGCCATAGAATCTGTCCCAATTATCAGTGAATAGGATTGCAAGTTCCTTGCAGTACCTGTCTAGCCAGCAATTTATACCAATTACCCTAGACATCCATTCATTGCACACTCCCCTTCTAGGCAAGATGCTACATATGATTAGGATCCCTCCTGACTACATCTATGGCTGACCTATACTAATCCAACAGTTCCTGCCATTCCTGATGTCATTTCCACCAGCAATAAGATAATGGGCTTGTTCCCATTGCCTGACATATTATTATCCAACCTGATGACTATGTCACCAGCTCTTAGGGGAGACACCCTCTGTCTGACCTCTCTATCTCTGTTACAAAAAGCACGGTCCATATGTCCTACCTGAGAATCTCCCACAATCAGAATATTCTTACCTTGATAAGCAGGGGAATCAGTGGTACCTTTATCCCTTCATCGCGCAAGGGGTCCGAAAATTTGAAATTCGAACTGAACTCCCTATGGTGGATAGAGTAACTCAATACAAGGTCACTGATCCCATATAAATTGATTTCTGATGGTTAGTTTTCGAGCAATTGCCAATCTCTGAAGACCGAAAATATTAGGCTGCTCCCGACAAAGGGATTAAAAAATTGTATGTTGCAAACTTGCAATTGTTAATAAAACACACCAAAACAATTTTTTAAATTTAATATACAAACAGACAATATAAAAAACATAAATGGAACTTGTATCAAAACATTTTTTAATTGTTACAAAAATATAAAAAGGAAGCAAATATCAACAATGCCAAATTGCAAAGTGATGCAAGTTTCAATCCCTATATTCCTGAGATTCATTTGGAAGACCAATGATTCTATATTGCTAAATGGCAAGATGGAAGTCTGAGAAACAATTTCTATCAGTCTTTATGCACAGATTTACTTTGCATACACTACACACGAATGACAATGTTACCGTTTTCTTCGAGTTGCTGCAATACTTGCAAGTAAACGGCCTTTGCCCTGCCATTGGGAAGTGCATTAGACTAATGTCTTTCCTAACACTGTCATCAGGCATTTCTGTACGTTTTCCCCTCCCAGGTTTCACTATGCCAACACCATTGGAAGTACATGGTGAATTAGTTGGTGAAGGTCTTGGAGTTGTTCTTAGGATGCTCCCTCTAAGGTTTTGTCCTTTAGACCTTGCAATTTCAGAGATACAATTCCTGAAATACTTCAGTTGCATACACTTTTGCTTTATTGCTCGAGAATCACGGCAATAAAGCAGCCATGCATTCACAACAGCAAGATCAAGAATATAGGCAAATAGCCGCATGTACCAACGTTTTGATTTCATTGGTGTTTTGTAGAGATGCACCAACATGTTGCTTTTGTCAATACCTCCCATGTTTGCATTATAGTTCTTGATGACTGCAGGGCACGATATTTGCTCTTTCCTCTTTGTAACCTTGTTATATCTGTCAACAAGACTCAGAGGCTCGACCCCAATATCAGTTGTCACTAAAGTCACAACTTTGGTGTCCTTCCATCTTACAACAAGGACACCATCATTGTTGTTGAAGCAAAAATTGCCCCTGACCACACTGTTCCTTTCCATTTGTTTGATAGGCGCCAGGTCTGGCTTACCACATCTATTGTCACGTACTGTTCCAGTGTATCTGCAGTTATACTTATCTCTTAGTAGCTTGACCAAAGGTATACTTGAAAAGAAATTGTCAGCATAGATTGCTGATGTGTTTGTCTTGTTCATAGTTTGTGCAAGTACCAGAACAATCTTTGTACTTATTGGAAGTTTAGATTCTTCCTGTGGCAGCTGTATGGGATGTGTGTCAAAAAGTTGTTGTGCCTTGATACATGAGTATATCATGTATGAGTCCATCTTGACTTGCACGACAAAAAAGTTTGAAACCCCACTTATCTGGTTTTGTTTTGATGTACTGCCTTAGGTTTCCAGCAGTTTTACCCTTGAAACCAACCATGACTTCATCAATAGATTGCTTGGGTGTAGCTGGAATTTTCAAGCAAGCATTAGTTAGTTCAGTGTAAAGAGGCCTTACTTTGTAGAATCTGTCATTATCCTTTTTTGTGTTGTCATTGAAATGAATATGACTTCTAAGGTACCTAAACCTCTTAGACGCCATGCTATCTACAACCTGTGAAATCCTGAAAGCAGCTTTCCAATAGTCTTCGAGGGATGGTAGTGGAACAATACCCATGAACAACAAAATACCTATGAACCTCAAGATCTCTTCAGAATCTGTTGAAAAAGTACTATTTACGTCTCTTTGCCTTGCATACAAATTTGTTTGATATGCTATGTTATCTATCATGGCTGGAGTAACGAACATACGAAAATACTCATATGGAGACCTAATTGCAAGAGGCTTTTCATGTTCATATGCCGGCAAAGGATCATTTTCAATGTCATCTACGGTCCACTCAGATGAAACTTGAAGAGCAATATTCTCATGGATCTCTTCCTCATCCGGGTATTCCTCAATCCTAAAAGTTTTCTTTTTCCTCATTACTTTCTGCTTTTTGGCTGGCCTTTCTTTCCTTTCTGCCTCCTCATCATCACTTGACATCTCTGCATCCTGTGCATCCGGTGGCAAGTATTCATCACCACTATCCAGCAATTCTGGTTCGTCTACCTCTGGTTCCGAGTCACTGTCTTCAGAAACGCAGACATACCTCGACTTGCTGGTCGACTGCTCCCCATAAAACAGCCTCTCATGGAACTGGAAGGACAATAGAAACCTCCTGTATAAATCCAGACCACTACAGAGTTCATATATGCAATTGAAAATTTTTTATAAATATTTATTTGACTATAATTGGACATTCCCGGAAACTCGCGCTAGACCGAAAGAATTCGGACTAAAATGCTTGCACTTTTTTCAACTGCATGCTACACTCATATTATGCTTCACACGGACTTTAGGTATATATCAAAATATGCCTAAACTATTCATGTAAGCACTAAACACAACAATCAGTACTTACCGACATTGTAGAATGTGTAATCAAAGAGTAGATTAGTAAGGGTGGAGGGAAAAATGCGTGTGTGTTCGAAGCCAAGCCGCCAGTGTTTATATTTTGATCTCTCAACCAATGGGAAGGCGGCAGAAGCAAACTGTACTTAGCTGAAGAGACTCAGGGAAGGCTTGTGATTGGTTGGAACTAAAGAACGGGAAGCTGGCCGCGCGGGGCGCAAAGTATGACACGCGCCAAAAACACGTAATCAATACCGAATTTTTTCGGCCAAGATCGACAAAGGGTTAATCTCACTAACCACTGAAGTACACTTGTCCTGGAGAACAGAGAATTGATTTCCTACCTTCACATCATCTCTGTTAACCACCTTTATCATCCTTCTTCCTGAATTGTGAACCACTTGCCACTTAAAGCGGCTGCCCCTCTCCAAATCAGTGCTGGCAACTTTTTCCTCCTCACCAGCTACCACCATCCCACACTCATTACCAAACCCATCTAGACGAAGCTTCAGCCTCCTATTTTCCTCCTGAAAAGGTAGAATCTCCTTCTTCAACACTTTAACCTGAGAATTTAAAACACTACAACACCCCACACTAATCCTGGACAGATTAGGACAGGTATGACCACTGACCTCAGCGTACTGAAGCTGAGGTCAGTACTCTTGAATTTACATAATCCTTGATTTACACATTTATATTCTCTCTTCTTCCATAACTGGTCCTTCAACATTATTGCTATCCCTTCCTTCAGCTTGTTTCACTTAGGGCCAGGACATCCAACTTCTTTTCATTCATAACATCAGCAATCATCTCTTTTTTATCATCCACACTACATCCATGCACATTCAAGCATCCCAGTTTTATAATTTTTTTCTTCTCATTTTTAGTAAATGTGTACAGGAGAAGGGGCTACTAGCCCATTGCTCCTGACATTTTATTCACCTCGTACGACATGCATGGCTTATGGAGGAAAGATTCTTTTCCACTTCCCCATGGATAATAGAGCAGTCATACACTCACTTTTTTCTGGGTCATGGACATACTGATGCTCAGGGTAACAACTCAGCCACTCCATTTGCTATTTATGGCATGCCAATCTCACACAGAGGGGTCCACTTTTTTGGACTGCTTCCCAATACTGTTCTCGAGATTCCCACAGTTGCTGGCAACAGTGCTGATCTGAGTTAAGGCACCACAAGTTGTTTTCCATCAAACCATGATTGAGATCCTGGCCATTTTGTCAATACTGTTGGATGTGGGAAACAGCACTCGCACATTTATGAACTGGCCAAACAGTACTCATACTCATAGAAGTTGATTAACATGCAGTCTCTCAATACTTTTTTTTTTTTTCAGTATAACACAGTTGAAAAACTGGCATATTTTCTTTAAGCATCCTGTATTCATTACGTAGCATGGAGTAAATTTAGTGGAAAATAGCTAAAAGGCAGTACACATGAAAATTAGTAACCAATAATCTCACTACTCATTCCTGTGCCGTTAACCCTTTGGGAGTCTGTTCTGTAGTTGTACAGCTTTGAAGCCAGGGTCCAAGCCGTAGTTGTACGCCATGAACTCAGCTCACTCGGATAAGCTGTGGGCAGTAAATTTGGGCCTAGATGTGAGAGAATGCATCTATGTGCTAAGTGTGCACCATATAAAACAAATCCTGCAGCACCCAGTGCATAATGAGAAAAAAAAAAAAATCCCGAGAGCGTTTTTGGATTAACACAGCAACTGCGGTGTATTTTTGTTTTATTATGGTTGTTGGCTTAGCGCTTTTTGATTATAATAATAATTTATTATGGTTGTATTCATGGTTTCTGTCTCATTTGATAGAATGGAAGATATATTGCAGAAATAGAGATGATTTTGATCGGCTTGAAATTGGGCTCAAAGTAGTGGAAATGTTCAATTTTGCTGATATTCAATTATTATTATTATTATAATCAAGGGGGAAGTGTTAAACCCGGAGGATTATACAGCGCCTGGGGGGGAGGGGGGATGTGGAAGGCATTCAGGCTTAATTCGGGGAACTGGAGCACAGATCCAATTCCCTAAATCAAGAGCCCCTCACCAACATCAAGGAACCTTCCTTGAGGGGTGCTGTATTTCAAGAGTAAACAAATGACGTCATGAGTCTAATACACATCAGTGGTGGGTCTAATATATGTTCACGAATGCTCTGATATTATTTATACAATTATTACAATATTGCATAACAGTAAATCTTCTATTATTTGGTGTGACTAAAAATTCATTATGTGAATAAAAAATCAAAGTGGAATTCATCTGTAAAGCCTGGAAACATAACTAATACTGTAAATGGAGGAAATGTTATTTTTATCAGTTATTGTAATTAATCCATTCCAGAGTGACTGACTAAACCCGAATCTGATGGTTTCCGAATTCATTTTCCCCATAAGAAATGATGTAAATCCAATTAATCTGTTACAGACACCCAAAAGTATTAAAAATAAAAAATTTTTTACATGAAATATACATTTACCTATGCAGAAAACAATGAGACATGCAGAATAAAACAATAATAAAATGACACCTTTATTGAAGACTTGTTGATGAGGTGATGAGACGAGAGGAGGGGAGAGAATGGAGGTGTACGATTGTTTGGAAGGGGAATCCCTTCCATAAAGACTTCAGGTACCAAGTCCTTTTCCAGGGTTACTTCCTTCTTTGTTTTTTAATGCCACTAGGACCAGCTGGAGAGTCACTGGATCCCTGTCGCTCAAAAACCTGTCCAGAAAGGTCTGTATCTGGCATTTCTTTAAAATTTCCCCAAAATGGGACACAACATTGTCATTGCACACGTTGCCAATGTGGCCTGCAATAGCTTTGTCATCTCACTCCACTTTGCACAAATGTCCTTAATCTTTGAAGAAGGTACCTTCCTCCATCTCTCTCCCTCCTCCTCTGAAGCAATTTCCTGAGCTGTGGTCTGTTATTGTTGCAGATGAAGGCCTTGCAGCTCTTCATTGTGGTCCTCCACCAACTCTTCCACATCCTTGCCACTCACATCCAACCCCATGCAAGTCCATAGTGCCACAACAGTCATAGGCTCGTCAAGGTCAACCCCAAACCCTTCAAAATCCCTCGTGGACACATTCTGGCCACAATTTTCTCCAAGCAGAGTTCAAAGTCCTGGAAGTCATTACCTTCCAAGCCTTACCCATAAGGTTTATGCAATGGAGGATACTGAAGTGATCTTTCCAAAACTCTCTTAGGGTCAAGTGAGTGTCTGAGGTAACATCAAAGCACCTTTGAGACACTGATTTTGGTGTACAGTTTTTTGAAGTTTGAAATGACCTGCTGGTCCATGGGCTGGAGGAGAGGAGTGGTATTAGGAGGCAAGAACTTCACTGTGATGAAACGAAACTCCTCTACCATTTGCTCTTCCAAATCTGGAGGATGAGCAGGAGCATTGTCCCTTACCAGCAGGCACTCGAGTTCCAATTATTTTCCAGGAGGTATTTCTTCACACTGGGGCCAACACACTTTATTGAACCAATCAAGAAAATGTCCTCGTGATCCATGCCTTACTGTTTGCCTTCCACATCACACACAATTTACTCTTGGTGACACTGTTTTCTTGAAAACACTGGGATTTTCAGTAGAGGCTTCACTTCGAAATCCCCACTAGCATTACAACAGAAGATGAGAGCCTGTCTTTCATAGGCTTGTGTCCTGGGAGTGCCTTTTTTCTCCTGTGTGATGTAGGTCCTCTTTGGCATTTTTCTTCACAAGAGGCTGTTTTGTTACAATTGAACACTTGTTGGGGTTTGAATTGTTCAGCCTCTATGTACCCCTTGAATTCCTGAACATATTTTTCAGCCACAGTATGTCAGAACTTGCAGCCTCGCCATGCCTTACCATACTGCGTATGCCACTACGATTCTTAAATCTCTCAAACCAGCCTTTGCTGGCCTTAAATTTGCTAACATCAGCACTAGTTCCAGGCATTTTCTTTGAGATCCGCATGCAACTGCCTTGCTTTTTCACAAATTATCGACTGCATAACACTTTCTCTTGATAATTGTTTCTCATTGATCCACACCAAGAACAAAGTCTCCACATCTTCCAGTATTTGCGATCTCTGTTTCGTAAGCATATTTGCACCTTTCGCAACAGCAGCTTCCTTGATTTTCTTTTTCTTGGCCACAATAGAAGCAATGGTTGTATGGCATTTATAAAACTTGGCAAGCTCTGCCACACATACTCCACTATCATATTTTGCAATTATGTCTTTCTTGAATTCTGTAGTGTTTCTCACCTTCTTTACCAAAGGGCTGGCACTAGAAACTTTCTTTGGGCCCATGGTGGCTTATTTAGCAGTTACAAGTACTACTAAAAAGAATGGAATACGAAATGTGTCGTATGAACGCATGGGATCGTCCTCACTGGCTGATAAACAGTGGCACACTGGCTGTAAATGGTGTCGGGCCGCACAGACACGTTCAGGATGAATGACTTTTACCGAGCTCAATGATGATCAATGAGCCAATATTTTGACGAAAAAAAAGTCACTATTTCCGAATGTGTATTATGAAATCTGACAACTACGAAATCCAGGAGTCCACTGTAGTTGAAATAGTTAATTGGGCGATTTCTTGTGTTCAGTTGATAAAATAGAAGTAACACTAGCTAAGAAATTGCTAAATATTTGGTTGACTGGAATAATGTAATTAGCCTAAAATGGGAGTCAAAGTGGGCAAAATCGCTGATGTGTAAATATCACTGATGCAGCAAAATTCACTAGTGTAAATTTTTCAATTTCCCATCAAATTTCGTACTTGTTTTATTACCTTCAGAAAAAGATTCTCTACCATTTCATAAGAAAAAATAACAAAAAATTGTTTTGAAAATTCTTGGACCCTGTGGACAAGTTTCAGATCAGGGGTCTGGACCCTGAAAGGGTTAAGTCATTTACTAACCCTAGGTGTATTTATACAAATGTTGAATATTTTAGTGATAGTAAAGTGCTGTAATTAAACCAGAATGAGAGGATGATCTTGCAGCACCACAATGATAAATTTTTTTTTGAAGTTGATTGGGCTATCATAGCATGCACCAGTTATATATATAAATTGTTTGTCACCACTGAGTCACAGGTCTAGCAGATATGACTAAATTAGCGGTTTCCTCGATACCAGTCAATACATGCAGTGTTTTCATATCTTTGCATCATCAGGGCTGCTGGAGATAGTTTATATAGAAATTGAGAGGGACTTGATTTATATATCCCTTGCTTCTCTCCATTTGCATAAGGTTATAATGAGAGGAAACTAAATAGTGTGAACACAGTAGTACCTTGCTTATTTGCTTTGTACATCCATTTAGTTGTTAAACTTTCATTTTGTGATAAATGACTTGGATATTCTGGGTCAACAGGGTCTGCACCTGTCTGAGACACACTACTATCACTTTTTATATATATATATACTCTGCTTCTCTTCATTAGCATAATCAAGGTTAAAAAATGAGAGGAACCTGAATATAATGTTTATATAGTACCTGCTTCATATACAATGTGCATCAGTTTAAACTCTTATTTTGTGATAAATAAAGAAGAATATGTGAGGGGTGTCAGTGATGTTTACATCTGCTCATCCCTCTTTTCATCAATCCCTTCCCCTTCCTCTTCTTCTAACTCTTATTTCTGTCATTAAAAATGTGTGGGATATGATACTGTATTTAAATTTTTTATTTAAATAAAAATTATTAACAAATTAAATAGTTTATATTTACAAAAGCATTTTGGTAGTTTCACATTATTATTATTATTATAATCAAAAAGAAGCGCTAAGCCACAAGGACTATACAGCGCTGCAGGGCAGGAAGGAAGCGAGGGCATCAGGTGGCAAAAGGGAGATGGATGAGTAATAGGTTACGGATAACAGCGGGGTAGTGGATGGTGAAAGGGTAAAGGGCAGCAAGAGACTGAACTAGAAAGGGCTGAGGGGAGTGCGAAAAGTATCATCAGAGTTTGTGGAGTAAATCAGTCGTTGTCAAGAAGTCAATAAGAGAGTCAGGATTAAAGGAGGGTCCATAAAGCAAGAAGGAAGGTAAAGAGAGAGTAGTAGAACGAAGACGACGTTGGAGGTAAATTCTGCGTGCTCGTTGATAGAGAGGGGCCAGTCTAACAGAATGTGGTAATCGTTTACTGGAACTTGACACTGTCACAGAGAGGAACAGGGTGGCCTTCCATGAGATACCCATGGAAAGACGAGTGTGGCCAATGTGAAGGGGGGGAGGGGAGTGGTCTCCCAACCTTGGCACTGATGACAAGAAGACGGCAGTAAACCTATGCTCGGTTTAATAGAATGAAGTTTGTTACGAGCAGATTTGGGACCAACGTTGTTGCCAACGGCGTGCGAAGGTGGGTAGCCTTATTGCAGCAAAATAGTCCAGAAATGGAACACCTCGATAGGAAATTGGTAGGTCATGTACTGCTGACGCGCAGCAGTGTTGCCTGTTCATTGCCTGTACGTCGACATGACCAGGGACCCAAAAAAAAAACCCAATATCTTTATGTTTGGGTAGAGATACGGCGTAGCCAAAGTTGGTTACGGAGAAACTAGGGAATGAGTGTATCAAATTTTCGTATAGCCTGTAGAGCACAAAGGGGGAGTCTGAGACTACTACAAATGATGACACAGGATAGATGCGATACGAATAAGTGCTGCAAGAATGGCATACAGTTCAGCAGTAAAAATGCTAGCTGAAAATAGTAAATGCCCCGTACGACGCTGTCCGGAAAACACTGCTGCGGAATCCGACGCCGTCTGAAGACTTAGAGCCATCTGTGTACACAGCGGTTGGCATGAGAATGGGAGTGGAAGTGATCAAGAAAAAGAGAGCGGGAAGCCCCCGTAGGCAGTTGAGCTTTCGAGCAAGGGAGTGAGAAAAACAGAAACCCCAACAGCTGGAACTTCCCAGGGGGGTAGGGAAAAAGTGAGATGCTACATTTAACATATAAAGGTGGGTAACTGAAGGGAAGACAAGAGTGAATGTAGGCGAAGAGAAAAGGGACGGAGCAAACAGGCGGCGAGGGGCGAACGAAAAAGAATGTCTACTAATATCGGTGACCTTCTATAAATGGAAGGATTGTGTAGATCGTGGGGAGCGTACATAGTAACGAAGGCAATGGGCATCACGGCGATCAGACAAGGATGGAACATTTGTTCTGTATAGAGGCTCTCAACAGGGGAAAGAGCGAAAAACACCAAGGCACAAACGTAAGCCTTGGTGATGGATAGAGTTAAGGCTAGAGAGAGTAGCAGGAGAGGCCGCGGAATAAATCTGGTCACCCTAATCGAGTTTCGATTTAAAAACGAGGGCTGAAAGTAGGCGAAGCAGAGTTCGACGATCAGCTCCCCAGGAAAGATGAGCAAGGGTTTTAAGAAGGTTTAGCCGGCTGTGACAAGTTGCCTTCAGAGAGGTAATGTGAGGTTTCCAGGTTAACCGACGGTCAAAGAGAAGGCCTAGAAACCTGACTGTATCACGTTCGGGGATACGGGAGCCATAGAGATACAAAGGATGATCGGAGATAACAGAGCGTCTAGTGAAAGTAATTTGGTGAGTTTTGGTACTTGAAAATTTAAACCCATGCGTGGTGGCCCAAGTGGAAACACGGTCGACCGCATGCTGGAGAGAAACTGCAATAAGGTGACAGTCAGCGCCTGCACAAGCAATAGCGAAGTCATCAACATAGAGTGATGACCAAATATTGGGTGGAAGAACAGAGGCCAAATCATTTATAGCAAGGAGAAAAAGTGTTGTGCTTAGAACACATCCCTGAGGGACACCTTCAGCTTGGACGAAGTCCGGGGAAAGAACATTATTGACTCGAACACGGAAATGTCTGTCAGTTAAAAAGTTCTTAAGGAAGGATGGTAGATTGCCTCGGAGGCCTAAGGAATGGGCCTGGGCCAAAATATTATACCTCCAAGTTGTGTCATATGCCTTCTCAAGGTCAAAAAATATGGCAATAACTGAGTGATTATTCGCAAAGGCATTACAAACATACGTATCCAAGCGTAGTAAGGGGTCTATGGTAGAACGACCCTTACGAAAGCCATATTGACTAGCGGAGAGAACTGTTGTGAGTCTCTAAATACCACATTAAACGTCGATTTACGAGGCGTTCCATCACTTTGCAAACTGCACTAGTAAGAGCGATGGGGCGATAGTGGGAGGCATCATGTCCTGTAGTACCCGGTTTGCGGAAAGGGAGAACAATGGCAGATTTCCACAGCTGGGGAAGAACTCCTTGTGCCCAAATAAGATTGAAGAGGTGTAAGAGGACTACAAGGGTTGACCGATGTAAATGTTGTAACATACGAATATGAATGTCATCAGGCCCAGCTGCCGATGATCGGCAAGCTGAGAGCGTTGCCTCCAGTTCTTGAAGTGTAAAAGGCACATTATACTGTTCTTCTCCGAGAGAAGAAAAGTCCAAGGGTACTAACTCTCTGGCAGACTTTGAGGAAAGAAACGAGGGGCATAGATGGAGCCCTCGGGAAATACGGACCAGATGTGTGCCAAGTTCAATGGCAACGTCGAGAGGGTTTGCTATATCAACACCAGTGACCCGTAGAACAGGAGCCGGGTCAGGAGAGTATTTACCACTCAATTTCCTCACTTTTTTCCAGACTGCACTCATAGAAGAAGCAGAGGTGATGGTGGAAACATAGTCTCGCCAACAAGTGCGTTTAGCTTCACGGATGACACGGCGAGCGATCGCACGCTTCTGCTTAAAATCAACAAGTCTCTCAGCGGTTCTATTGTACCGGTACCTGCCCCATGCAGCACGTTTCAAACGTACTGCACGAGCACAAGCAGGAGACCACCAAGGCATGCACTTCTGAGAATGCCTGCCTGAGGTTTGGGGTATAGAATGAGAAGCTGCGGTATAAACTGATGTTGAGATGTGTAGGAGCTCATCAATGGAGGATGAAGAAGGAACCTCACTAAAAGCAGTGAGGTGTGAGTAAAGATCCCAATTTGCCCGATCAAATTGCCAGCGAGGGCTACGGAAAGGTGGTGAATAGGAAGGAGAAGTAAGAATGATCGGAAAATGATCGCTGTCATGCAAGTCTGGTAGAACAGACCAGGTGAAGTCTAGTGCAGTGGAGGAAGAGCAGACTGATAGATCGATGCAAGAGAGAGTATGAGTACGAGGATCAAAATGGGTGGGAGTACCCGTATTTAAAACATGGAGGGGGTGAGAGGCAAGAAAAGCCTCCAACTGAATGCCACGTGAGTCACAATGAGACCCCCCCCCAGAGGAAATGGTGGGCATTAAAATCACCAAGTAACAGAAGTGGTGGTGGTAAGGATGAAACAAGAAAGGCAAAGTCTGGGATAGAAAATGCTCGAGAAGGAGAGAGATATAAAGAACATATTGTAAACCACTTATTCAAGTGGATACGGGCTGCAGTGTAATGCAGCGAGGTATGGACAAATAGTTGACAGTACGGAATATCATTGCGTAGAAGAAGGGCACTTTCATTAACCCTTTCAGGGTCCGTCCCGTAGATCTACGGCTTTACGTTCAGGGTCCAAACCGTAGATCTACGCCATGAGCTCAGCTCACTCTGATAAACTGTGAGTGGTACATTTGGGCCTAGATATGAGAGAATACATCTATGTGGTATGTGTGCACCACATAAAACAGATCCTGCAGCATAATGAGAGAAAAAAAATGAAATCATGATTTTTCGATTAAAACAGCAACTTTGCAGTGTTTTTTCGTGTTTTTTATAGTTGTATTTGCGATTTCTTGGTCTCATTTGATAGAATGGAAGACATATTACAGAAATAGAGATGATTTTGATTGGTTTTAGCACTGGAAATGGCTTGAAACTGAGCTCAAAGTAGCAGAAATGTTAAATTTTTGCCGATATTCAAGAGTAAACAAACGACCTCACACGTCTAATACACGTCAGCTGGTGGGTCTAATATACATTCACAAATATGGTGATGATATTTATACAATTATTACAGTATTGCATAACAGTAAATCTTCTATTTTTTGGTGTGAATAAAAATTCATTATGTGAATAAAAAATCAAAATGGAATTTATTTGTAAAGCCTCAAAACATAACTAATGAACAGAGGAAATGTTAGTTTAGTGCCAGGAATGCCTACAGTGTTCATTCTGGACCCTATTTTGAAATTGGAATATTTTTGAACTTTGTGTTAAATTGGCCAAATTAAAAATTTTTCCGATCACTTTATTTTGTAGTTGAAACAGTTGACTTGGCGATTTCTTGTGCTCAATCGATAGAATAGAAGTAATACTAGTGAAATAGCTAAGAATTTGGTTGATTGGAATAATGTAATTGGCCTAAAATGGGAGTCAAAGTCGGCAAAATCGCCGATTCGTAAATATCGCTGACACATCAAAATTCGCGAGAGCATAATTTCGTCAATTTTCCACCAAATTTCGTACTTTTTGTTTTATTACCTTCACAAAAAGATTCTCTACGATTTCATAAGAAAAAATAAGAAATTTTTTTTTTGAAAATTCTTGGACACTGGTGCGTGACTCCAGATTTGGGCCTTGGACCCTGAAAGGGTTAAAGGTCCCATCTGAGAAAGGATCCGAAGAATACAATAAATTATAGCCTGAGATAGGTTGGAAAACAGCCGAGTGTAATTTTGGTTCTTGTAAGCAAGCACCAACAGGGGAAAACCTGGAAAGCAACATCTGAAGCTCACCCCGATTACCCCTGAGGCCGCGGATATTCCACTGTAAATAGGCCATGATTGGCGATGAAGAAAATATCAGGAATCTGCAGGTAAAGGCACCTACGGACTAGAGGGGTTAGAAAAGTCAACGTGTGGTGGCATTGGAAGATGTTCAAGTAGCGAAGGAACGGAGCGTTGCGAAGAATGGGGTTGTGAAGATGGAGGAGAGGGAAGAGAAGGAACAGGAAGTGAATCAGTGTCCATTGAAGGTTTAGTCTCTGCAATATATTCTGAAATGGCTTCAAGTGTTTCTGAATTCAAAGATGTATGGGAGACCATATTGGAGATAGGAGGAGGAGGGTGAGTAAAGATTGGGACAGTAATGGACTGTACCAAAGTAGAGGGGGAGGGAAAAGTGTAAGGGACTGGAGATGAAGTGTGGGGGGGGACAGAAGAGGCAGAAACCTGGGAGGTGACAGAAGAGGGAGAAACTTGGGAGGGGACGGGGGTGGAAGGCATAGTACGAGGAGGAGGGTGAATTCCACACTTGTAATGAGCCAGAGAGAGGGGAAGAACTAGGTACAGAGACTGGAAAGGTAAAGTGTGGAGGTGGAAGAAGGAAGGAAGGGGCAAAGAAGATTTGAGCAATGTGGATTTTTTGGACTTCTGAGTAGAGGGGCGATTGGTATTAGGTGTCGTACGAGGTCTTGTTGATACTGGGGCTTGTGAGGAAGGACGCGAAGATGTGAGAACGGGACTGAGTTGTAGTCGGGACGTCAGAAGCCAAGGACAGCAAAAGGATTAGATGCCGTAGTGGCTATGGGAGGGGTAACAACAGAGGAGGCTGCAGAAGATGGGACCCAGAAGTGGGGGGACGTTTGGAAACATGAGAATAAGAAACACGGGGTAGTCCCCCTTTGGAGGCGGAGATGAGTAACTCCCATAGCATAAGGGAGACCTTCTGCCTCTTTGAGGCAACGGTTTTCACGTCCATTTAAGTAGACTGGCAACGGGGGGGAGTACGAAGGGTGAGCTTCTTACAATTAAGGCAAGATGGAGGTTGACTGCAAGAGTATTAGAATGGTCGTCGGCACCACAGACTGGGCATTCGGCCATAGATCTGCAATATTTCGCTGGGTGCCCCAAAACGCCAGCAATTTCTACATTGTTGCGGTGTAGGTATCACCTTTCGAACTTGAAAACCGTGTCCCGCGACATATCAGAGGACGGGAGTTCTCGGCTGTAAAAAGTTAAAACGAGGCCACTTTGCAAGGGTAACGTCCCCGCTCCCGGGCAGGAGGACATAAGTGTCTACTTTGAGGATTGGGAGTCCTGGAGTTCAGCTGTTCAAAAATGTCATTGCCACATGACTGGAAATTCTGTTGGACTATGGTATGGGGCAAATGACAGTACCACTACAAGAATTGAGAGAAAGATGTTTTTCAATAGTGTTTAGAGTAGTATCGATTTTTCGAAAGGAGAGAAAGATATGAGCTTGGGTGCATTTGGACAGTGATGATGCGCGTCCGCTCTTGAGAGGTGAAATGAAATATCTCTCCCCAAACATGACGCAGGAGCGCTTTGGCAATAATATGGTCAGAAAGGTAGGCAGAAGAAGTTGGTCTTAAAGTAAAGAATTTAGTCCTTTGTGTGGTCCGAAATGAGCGTGGAGAGGGAGTGCTTGAGTGTCGGTCTTTTCGAGTAGAAGGGGAAGGTAACGACGGAGCATCATCAGGAGATTGACGTTGGCGTTTAGGAGTAGGACCGGAGTTGGTCCGGCATGAAATGGGTGGGCGGGTTCGAAAATTGCCGTACCGTTTGGGGAAGAAGCTGGAAGCATAGTCAAAGGAGAGCGGAGTTCAGACCCAAAACGAAGGAGTCAGTCGAAGCCCCGGTACCCGAAGCGGGTGAGGAAACAGCACCCGCAGAGGGACAGGGGCATCAGGAGTGTCCGAAGAGTGGCTAAACACAAGGCAGGGTCAGAATGGGGTCGGTATCAAGAAAGGGGGCCGGGGGGGAGTGGTTTCTGGACTAAAGGGGTGCCATGGTTAGGTTACTCCTTTGCTTTTTGTTTTTAAGAAAAAAAAAGAAAGAAGAAAAGAAAATAAAAATAAAAAAAAGAATAAAAAAAGGGGGGAGCGGGGAGGAATAGTTTTCCCCGGAGGAATGAAAGGGCCGGAAATCTCCCCCCGCGCCCAAGAGGACCTCAACACCGCTAGTAGCGCAGAGCTGCAGGAACCCCTGCCATACCCCACCTTCATGCCAGTAAACCAGCAATCGGGATAGCAACCTCACATCTGCCCAGCTACCCCCGGGGGCAAAAGAGAGGGCGGCCGTATATCCGCCAAAGCATACCTCCTTCGGCCACCACCCCCGGAATCCGAAAGGTGGCTTCCAGAGATACACCCGTCGCCCAAAGACACCCCAGCTACTCCGGGATACCGGGAGGGATCGGGACATCCCAGGCAATCCCGGGTTCCACGGCAAACTACGCCACCGCCAAGAACCTCAACGGAATGGGATGGACCCCGGTGTCCTTTCCCCTACCCAGGAACTAGCGCGCCTGTGGGAGAAATCCGAAGGCCAAAAAAGAGGAAGGGCAAAAGGGAGGGGTGAGGAGGAGGAGGAATGGAAAAAGGGGAGGATGGGATAGGGGAGGGGAGAATGGGGGGTAATTAGGTTCGGTCTGAGGAAGAAAAACCGACAGGGCTAATTCCTCAGACCAAGAGCCTCTTCACCACGCCAAGGAGCCCCCCTTGAAGAGGTGGTAGTTTCACAGCAGAGAAAATTAACTTAGAAAACCCTCGAGTCCAAAAATAAAAACGAAATTGAATGGCACCCCCCTTGCCCCATCACATCATTTAACCCCCCAAAAACCAACAAAGGGCATAGTGATAGCCAGGTTTTTTCATCACTTTAAATTTTAAAATTTTTTAATGGGCTTTTTTTCCATTTTTTCATGGATATTCTGATTTAAATTTATTTAAAAAAAAATTTGTTGTGGGGGTGGACAGTAAATGTAAGTTTTTTTTTTGGATGTTGGCGGGTGAAACTCATATGGGGGGCAATATTTTTAGGGAAATTGGGCCTGTGAAAAAGGGAAAGTGGTTTTGAAAAACCAAACAATGGAAGATTGAGCCCCTTATGAAAACTTAGGGGAAATTTTTAATGAAGAAATGTTTTTTGTCACGGGGTTTTCCCATCACCCGTAAAAAGCAAAAAGGTGAAAGGAGGGGAAATAGTTTGGGAAAACACCCCTCACCCTGGAATCGATTGGTCACCCACGGGGGGCCGATAAGGGCTTTTTACGGGGATTTCGGGGCAAGTAAAAAGCGGGGAGGCAGCAAGTAAACAGTGTTTACCATCCCTCATGTTTTTGGTCTTCGTCCAAGGTTGGAAAAAGGGTGTTGAAAAATTTTTCCTTGTATGAAGACCCCATGATTTTTGAAGTTTTCAAACACTACTTCCTTTTAAAATTTTTTTTTGCTTTGAAATTAGACCGATAAAGCCACTGTGGCAAAACATTTTTTTCCTTTAAAAAAGACTCTCAGGGGTTTTGCTTTTGTGCCCTTAACCTTAAAACTTTTTGGGTTTTTAAAAAAACCCATTTAATACTTTCGGGTCGGAAAAGTTTAAATTATTAAAATTCAAGGGGGGGGAAGCCCCAAAAACCCGGAAGGATTATAAACCCCGGGGGGGGGATGTGGAAAGGGTTTTTAGGTTTAATTCGGGGAACGGGGAGCACAGATCCAATTCCCAAAATAAGACCCCCCTCACCAACATCAAGGAACCTTCTTGAGGGGTCAACACTGCAAACATCAGGGATCGGGTTTAAAAAAATTTCTTCAACATTTATCCAACCTTTGGGAAACGAAGACCTACTTATATTTTGGGGATTTTTTTCCACTGTGTTTCCCTGCTTCCCTCCCTCAACTCCCCTTGACTACATTTAATATAAGCTACTTTCTGAACCCTATGTTTTGTTCTTTCTACAAGACAAAAGGGACTGGACACATTGATTCCAGGCTGGGGGGACTGTTTCCCCCAAAAACCCCCTCCCTCCTTACCCCTTTCTGTTTTGGGTTTTTTTGGACAGTTTGAAGCCACTGGTGGTGAAACGTTTCTTTCATTAAAAAATTCCCATAGGGTGCATAAGGGGGGTTCCCTAAATTTTCTTTTTCCCGGGGTGATATATTTAAAGGGTATTGTACGGGGTCAAAACATTTCTAGTTCAAGAAGCAATGATTTTTTTAAAAGGGAATAAAAAAACTTTTTTTTTTTTTAGTCTTAAATTTTCAAAGTTTTTAAAATAAGTTTTTTTTACATTTTTTGGGGGGCCCTCACAAGCACAACCTTTTTTTTCCCCTAGGGTTCTTTATTTTTCTTTTACGTAATTTTTTTTTAAATTGCCTGCTTTTTTGGGGAACGAAACCCTACCTTTTTAGGGTTAATTTTGGCAGTTTAAAAAACTGTGTGTAAACCCCCTTTTTCTGGCAAGCCCTTAAAGGAGTGAAATGATGGTAAAAGTTTTTTTTTTTTGGGGCCCCCCCTTCCTTTGGTGGGAATCGGCCAGGGGTGATAAAAAAAAAAAAAAAAAAAAAAAAAAAATAACTCCTTTTTAAAATCAAATTGGTCTTTTTGGGAAATGGAGATACCCGCACCCCCCTTAAAAAAAACTCCCGGGTTTGGCCTTCTAAAAAAACCAATTAACCATATATTGGTAACCATCCTACTTTTTAGAAAACACTTTTGATTTTTAAATCAGTTTTTCTGCCCTTTTTTTTAAACTGTCTTCTTTCGAAAAATCCCCCCTTTTGTGCAACTTTCCTATGTTTTTTTTTTTTTTCAGAAAAAATATCCTAGCGCCTTTTGATGTTAAAAAAAACCCGGGGAGTTACTAACCTCAACCCATAACCCTTACACTTATTTGCACAACCACTCCTAATTTGTATAAACTGTACAGATTTGACAAATTGTGTTTTTTTTTTAAAATAATACAGTTTTGGGGGGGGAGGAGGAAGTAAATGTGTTAATTTTGGGGTAGTGCACTTGGTGGGATGGGTTTTAAAAAAAGAGGTAAGCTATAGAAAAAGGTGAGGGGAAAAAAAGGTAAGTGGTACATTTCCGTTTTCTGTTTAAGATAAAAAACTTTTTCTGAGGGCAAAAAGGGGGAAAAATATCAAAAGGGTTAGTGGTACTTTAAAACGGTTATAATGGGGGTAAAATGTGGGGGGAAAAAAAGTTTCAGAAGGAGGAGGTTGGAAAATAGGGGGGGGGTGATGTGTTTTAGGGGGAATGTATGATATGAATATTAAAGCAAGAGTTTTAAAAATTTTGGGGGGGTTTGTTTATTTGAGGTTTTCCCCCAGGTTTTTATTCAAAGGGCTTAGGGGATTTGGTTATTTAGAAAGGATGGGCAGAACCAGGATGACCAAGGGGGGTATACAAAACCTTGGTTGAGGGAAGGGGGTTTGTTTTCAGGGAAAAGGGGACAGGGTGAAGGTAAAATTTTGAGTTTCTAAGGGCCCTTTTAAGGGATCTAAAAAGGCGTTGTGAAGGATTAGATACGATTTGGGGGGACCAGTGAATTTTTTTTGGCTGTTTAGGGAAGAGGAAGGTAATTTTTATGAAGAGGTAAGGGAAAACTACTAAAACTGGGACCCTTTGGGCCCCGGGGTGGAAAATACAAAGCCTACAATCTGAAGGAGGTGTGGGGATGGGTAGGCCGGTGGGGAAACTGCACTGTATTAAATTTTTATTTTTTATTTTAAACAAGGGGGGAAGCGCTAAACCCCGGAGGATTTTAAGGCCCGGGGGGGGGGGTTTGGAAGGCATTCAGGCTTTTTTCGGGGAACTGGAGCACAGATCCATTCCCTAAATCAAGGGGCCCCTCACCAACATCAAGGAACCTTCCTTGAGGGGCATCTGCACTGTAATGTCAACTCACTTCTAGTAAGAAAAGCACTGAATGAATGACTATGGATATGTTTTCATTTTTTAAAGTTACCCTCTCTCGGTGGGAGACAGCTGATGTGTTAAAAGTAAGTTATTGTAACTGAAATAGGAATTTTATTCAGCAAAATATGAGATTAGGATTATATTTTAAACTCGGTAGCCATCTGCAACCAAGACAAGGTGACCGGGAGAAGAAAACATTCACCATCATTCATTTGATCCGTCTTGCCTGCAGTGTGCTCACATCATATTTCATATTACCCTTCCACAAACAACTGCCCTTCCTCTCTCCAGGACTCAAGTTACACTAACTGGTTTACCTGAATAAAATTAAATTGTTTAAAGATTTTGTAATTGTACTTTGTTTTTTTATACAGTACTCCATGATTTCCATTTAGCAGCTTCCCTGTGTTGGAATCATCTACCTGTTTCTTATTTTATACTGTGTCCCAACTCAAGGAAGATGAATTATGATACCTTGTGTATTATCTCTGTCTCTACAATCCTGTAATCCTGCAATCCTAAGCCACAAGGGCTATACAGCACTACAGGGCAGGAAGGAAGTGAGGGTATCAGGTGGCAAAAGGGAGATGGACGAGTAATAGGTTACGGAGAACAGCGGGGCAGTGCATGGTGAAGGGTAGAGGGCAGCAAGAGATTGAGGTTGAAAGGGCTGAGGGGAGTGTGAAAGGTATCATCAACAGAGTTTGTGGAGTAAATCAGCCGTTGTCAAGAAGTCAATGAGAGAGTCCGGATTAAAGGAGGGTCCATCAGCAAGAAGGGAAGGTAAAGAGAGAGTAGTTAGAGCGGAGACGATGTTGGAGGTAAATTCTGCGTGCTCATTGATAGAGAGGGCAGTCTAACAGAACGTGGCTAATCGATACTGGAACTTGACACTGCTCACAGAGGGGAACAGGGTGTGGCCAATGCGAAGGCGGGAGAGAGTAGTCTCCCAACCTCGGCACTGATGACAAGAAGATGGCCAGTAACCTATGCTCGGTTTAATAGAATGAAGTTTGTTACTGAGCAGAGTTAACCAACGTTGTTGCCCATGGGTGTGAAGGTGGGTAGCTATTACAGCAAAATAGTCCAGAAATGGAATACCTCTATATGAAATTGGTAGGTCATGTATTGCTGACCGAGCAGCAGTGTCTGCCTGTTCATTGCCCTGTACGTTGACATGAAGAGGGACCCAACAAAAAACAATATCTTTATGCTTGGTAGAGATACGGCGTAGCCAAAGTTGTATACGGAGAACTAGGGGGCGAGGTGTATCAAATTTTCATATAGCCTGTAGAGCACTAAGGAGTCTGAGACAACCACAAATGATGACACAGGCATAGATGTGATACGAATAAGTGCTGCAAGTATGGCATACAATTCAGCAGTAAAAATGCTAGCCAAAGACAGTAAATGCCCTCGCACGACGCTGTTCAGAAAAACTGCTGCGAATCCGACACCGCCTGAAGACTTAGAGCCATCTGTGTACACTGCGATGGCATGAGAATGAGAGTGGAAGTGGTCAAGAAAAAGAGAGCGGGAAACCATCAAAGGCAGTTTGGGCTTTCGAGCAAGGGAGTGAGAAAGAACAGACCCGAACAGCTGGAACTTCCCAAAGGGGTACGGAAAAGTGAGATGCTACATGAACATATAAGGGTGGTAACTGAAGGGAAGACAAAAGCGAATGTAGGCAAAGAGAAAAGGGACGGAGCAAACAGGGGCGGCGAACAAATAAAGAATGTCTACTAATATCAGTGACCATTCTATAAATGGAAGTATTGCGGAGATCGTGAGAGCGTACATAGTAGCGAAGGCAATGGCCATCACGGCAATCAGACAAGGATGTAACATTCGCTTCTGCATAGAGGCTCTCAACAGGGGAAGAGCGAAAAGCACCAAGGCATAAACGTAATCCTTGGTGATGGATGGGGTTAAGGCTAGAGAGAGTAGCAGGAGAGGCCGCTGAATATATCTGGTCACCATAATCGAGTTTCGATAAAATGAGGGCTGAATGTAGGCGAAGCAGAGTTCGACGATCCAGCTCCCCAGGGAAAAATGAGCAAGGGTTTTAAGAAGGTTCAGCCGCTGTGACAAGTTTGCCTTCAGAGAGGTAATGTGAGGTTTCCAGGATAACCTACAGTCAAAGAGAAGGCCTAGAAACCTGACTGTATCACGTTCAGGGATACGGGAACCATAGAGGTACAAAAGATGATCGGAGATGACAGAGCGTCTAGTGAAGTAATTTTGGCGAGTTTTGGTACTGGAAAATTTAAACCCATGCGTGGTGGCCCAATTGGAAACAAGGTCGACTGCATGCTGGAGAGAAACTGTAATGAGTTGACAGTCAGCGCCTGCACAAGCAATAGCGAAGTCATCAACACAGAATGATGACCAAATATTGAGTGGAAGAACAGAGGGCCAAATCATTTAAGGAAGGAGAAAAAGTGCTGTGCTCAGAACATATCCCTGAGGGACACCTTCAGCTAGGACGAAGTCCGGGGAAAGCACATTATTGACTCGAACACGGAAATGTCTGTCAGTTAAAAAGTTCTTAAGGAAGGATGGTAGATTGCCTCGGAGGCGTAAGGAGTGGGCTTGTGCCAAAATATTATACTTCCAAGTTGTGCCATATGCCTTCTCAAGGTGAAAAAAATGGCAATAACTGAGTGATTATTCGCAAAGGCATTACGAATATACGTATCCAAGCATAGTAAGGGGTCTATGGTAGATCGGCCCTTACGAAAGCCATATTGACTAGTGGAGAGACTGTTGTGTGTCTCTAAATACCACATTAAATGTCTATTTACCAGACGTTCCATCACTTTGCAAACTGCACTAGTATGAGCAATGGGACGATAGTGAGAGGCACTATGTCCCGTAGTACCCGGCTTGCGGAAAGGGAGAACAATGGCAGATTTCCATAGCTGGGGAAGAACTCCTTGTGACCAAATAAGACTGAAGAGGTGTAAGAAGACTACATCGGCTGACTGATGTAAATGTTGTAACATACGAATATGAATGTCGTCAGGCCCAGCTGCCGAAGATCGGCAAGCTGAGAGTGTTGCCTCCAGTTCCTGAAGTGTAAAAGGCACATTATACTGTCCTTCTCTGAGAGAAGAAAAGTCCAAAGGTACTAACTCTCTGGCAGACTTTGAGGAAAGAAACGAGGGGCATAGATGGAGCCCCCAGGAAATACAGACCAGATGAGTGCCAATTTCAATGGCAATGTCAAGAGGGTTTGCTACATCAACACCGGCAACCCATAGAACAGGAGCCGGGTCAGGAGAGTATTTACCACTGAAATTCCTCACTTTTTTCCAGACTGCACTCATAGAGGAAGCAGAGGTGATGGTGGAAACATAATCTCGCCAGCAAGTGTGTTTAGCGTCACGGATGACATGGCGAGCGATCGCACGCTGCTTAAAATCAAGAAGTCTCTCATTGGTTCTACTGTACCAGTACCTGCCCCATGCAGCGCATTTTAAACGTACTGCACGAGCACAAGCAGGAGACCACTAAGGCACGCACTTCTGAGAGTGCCTGCCTGAGGTTTGGGGTATAGAATGAGAAGCTGCAGTGAAAACTGACATCGAGAAGAGGTGTAGGAGCTCATCAATGGAGGATGAAGGAACCTCACTAAAAGCAGTGAGTTGCGAGTAAAGGTTCCAATTTGCCCAATCAAATTGCCAGTGAGGGCTACGGAAAGGTGGTAAATATGAAGGAGAAGTAAGAATGATTGGAAAATGATCGCTGTAATGTAAGTCCAGTAGAACAGACCAGGTGAAGTCTAGTGCTGTGGAGGAAGAGCAGACTGACAGATCGATGCAAAAGAGAGTATGAGGACGAGGATCAAAATGGGTGGGAGTACCCGTATTTAAAACATGGAGGGGGTGAGAGGCGAGAAAAGCCTCCAACTGGATGCCACGTGAGTCACAATGAGGCCCCCCCCAGAAGAAAGGCAAAGAAAGGCAAAATCTGGGATAGAAAATGCTCGAGAAGGAGAGAGATATAAAGTCTATATTGTAAACCACTTTTTCAAGTGGATACGGGCTGCAGTGTAATGCAGCGAGGTATGGACAAATAGTTGACAGTACGGAATATCATTGCGTAGAAAAAGGGCACTTTCATTAAAGGTCCCATCTGAGAAAGGATCCGAAGAATACAATAAATTATAGCCTGAGATAGGTTGGAAAACAGCTGAGTGTAATTTTGGTTCTTGTAAGCAAGCACCAACAGGGGAAAACCTGGAAAGCAACATCTGAAGCTCACTCTGATTACCCCTGAGGCCGCGGATATTTCACTGTAAATAGGCCATGATTGGCAATGAAGAAAATACCAGGAATCCATAGGAAGGGCACCTACGGACTAGAGGGGTTAGAAAAGTCAACATGCGTGGCATCGGGAAACGTTCAAGCAGCGAAGGAATGGAGCGTTGCGAAGAATGGAGTTGTGGAGATGGAGGAGAGGGAAGAGATGGAACAGGAGGTGGATCAGTGTCCATTGAAGGTTTAGTCTCTGCAATATATTCTGAAATGGCTTCAAGTGTTTCTGAATTCAAAGATGTATGGGAGACAATATTGGAAGTAGAAGGAGGAGGGTGAGTAAACATTGGGACAGTAATGGACTGTATCAAAGTAGAGGGGGACAAAAGAGTGTAGGGGACTGGAGAAGTGTGGGAGGGGACAGAAGAGGCAGAAACCTGCGAGGTGGCAGAAGAGGGAGAAACTTGGGAGGGGATGGGGGTGGAAGGCATAGTATGAGGAGGGTGAACCTCCACACTTGTAATAGAGCCAGAGAGAGGGGAAGAACTAGGCACAGAGACTGGAAAGGTAAAATGCAGAGATGGAAGAAGGGAAGGAGGAGGCAAAGAAGATTTGAGCAATGGGGAGTTTTTGGACTTCTGAGAAGTAGAGGGGCGATTGGTATAAGGTGTCGTACGAGGTCTTGTTGATACCGGGGCTTGTGAGGAAGGATGCGAAGATGTGAGAACAGACTGAGTTGTAGTTGGGACGTCAGAGTCCAGGACAGCAAAAGGATTAGATACCGGAGTGGCTATGGGAGGGGTAACAACAAAGGAGGCGGCAGAAGATGGGACCCCAGAAGTGGGGGGACGTTTTGAAACACAAGAATAAGAAACACGGGGTAGTCTCCCTTGGAGGTGGAGATGAGAAACTGCCATAGCATAAGGGAGACCTTCTGCCTCTTTGAGGCAACAGATTTCACGCTCATTTAAGCAGACCTGGCAACGGCGAGAGTACGAAGGGTGAGCCTCATTACAATTAAGGCAAGATGGAGGTTGACTGCAAGATGTATTAGAATGGTTGTCGGCACCACAGACTGGGCATTCGGCTATAGATCTGCAATATTTTGCTGGGTGACCAAAACGCCAGCAATTTCTACACTGTTGCGGTGTAGGGATCACCTTTCGAACTTGTAACCGATGTCCCGCAACATAAACAGAGGACGGGAGTTCACGGCTGTTGAAAGTTAATCGAGCCACATTGCAAGGGTATCGTCTCCGCCCGTGGGCAGGAAGGATACAAGTGTCTACTTTGAGGATTGGGAGATCCTGGAGTTCCAGCTGTTCAAGAATGTCAGTGCCAAATGACTGGAAATTCTGTTGGACTATGGTATGGGGCAGAATGACAGTACCACTACAAGAATTGAGAGAAAGATGTTTTTCAATAGTGATAGGAGTAGTATTGATATGCGAAAGGAGAGAAAGATCATGAGCTTGGGTAGCATTCTGGACAGTGACAATGCACGCACCGCTCTTGAGAGCATGAAATGAAATATCTCTACCAACATAGCGCAGGAGTGCTTTGCCAATACTATGGTCAGAAAGATAGGCAGAAGATGATGTCGGTCTTAAAGTAAAGAATTGAGTCCATTGTGTGGTACGAAACCGAGCGTGGAGAGGGAGTGCATGACGTGTCGGTCTTTTCCGAGTAGAATGGGAAGGTAACGAAGTAACATCATCAGGAGATTGTCGTTGGCGTTTAGGAGTAGGACTGGAGTTGGTCGACGTGAAACGGGCTGGTGATTCGAAAATTGCCGTACAGTAGAGGGAGAGGCCAGAAGCATAGTCAAAGGAGAGCGGAGGTCAGACAAATCAAAGAAGTCAGTGGAAGCCCCGGTACCTGAAGCGGGTGAGGAAACAGCACCAGCAAGAGGTACAGGGGCATCAGGAGTGTCCGAAGAGTGGTCAAAAAACAAGGCAGGGTCAGAATGGGGTACGGTATCAAGAAGGGGCCCGGGGGTAGTAGGTTCATGGACGGGGTTTTCTCCATGGTTAGGTTACTCCTTTGCTTTTTGTTTTTAAGAAAAAAAAAGAAAGAAAATAAAATAAAAATAAAAAAAGGGGGGAATGGGGAGGAATAGTTCCCAGGAGAATGAAAGGCTGGAAATCTCCCTCCGCACCCAAGAGGACCTCAGTACCGCTAGTAGCGCAGATGCAGCATGGAACCCGTGCCAAAACTGTGCCATGGGTCCTGATGAAGTTTTTTAAGGGTTCTTAGGGAATGCAAAATGGAACTCTGTGAACCATTAACTAATATTTTTTTAATTTATCTCTTCAAACAGGTGTAGTGTCTGATATGTGGAAGATGGCTAATGTAACTCCTATTTTAAAACAGGGGACAAGTCGTTACGTCAAATTACCGCCCAATAAGCCTGACCTCAATTGTAGGCAAATTACTAGAGTCAGTTATAGCTGAGATTATAAGAAGCCATCTCGATAAGCATAGCTTGATTAATGATACTCAGCATGGATTCACAAGAGGCCGGTCTTGTCTAACTAATTTTATTAACTTTCTTCAGTAAGCTTTGAGGCTGTTGACCATGAAAAGAATTTGATATTATTTACTTAGATTTTAGTAAGGCTTTTGATAGAGTTCTGCCCCATAGACTGTTAAAGAAAGTGGCAGCTCATGGCATTGGGGAAAAGTGCTCTCGTGGATCGAGTCATGGCTCACTGACAGGAAGCGGGAGTGTGTCCATAAATGGGGTTAAATCCGAGTGGGGATCTGTAACAAGTGGCGTTCCACAGGGATCAGTCTTGGGCCCGTTGTTGTTTATAATATATATCAATGATCTTGATGAGGGAATTACTAGTGATATGAGCAAATTCGCTGATGACACAAAGATAGGTAGGATAAATTGATTCAAACGTAGATGTTATGGAACTTCAGGAGGATTTAAACAAACTCTATTCTTGGTCAGAAAAGTGGCAGATGCAGTTCAATGTAGAAAAATGCAAGGTTCTGAAGCTCGGGAATGCCCATAACCCTAGTACTTATAAGTTAAATGATGTAGAACTTAGCCATACAGATTGCAAAAAGGACTTGGGGGTTATGGTGAGCAGCAACCTTAAACCAAGACAGCAATGCCTAAGCATACGTAATAAGGCAAATAGATTACTGGGATTTATATCAAGAAGTGTAAGCAACAGAAGTCCAGAGGTCATACTGCAGCTTTATACATCATTAGTAAGGCCTCACCTAGATTATGCAGCTCAGTTCTGGTCTCCATATTACAGAATGGACATAAATTTGTTAGAAAACATTCAGCGTAGGATGACTAAATTAATACATAGCATTAGAAAATCTTCCTTATGAGAAAGATTGAAGACTCTTAAGTTACATTCACTTGTTAGACGAAGAATGAGGGGAGACCTGATCGAAGTGTATAAGTGGAAGATAGGTATTAATAAAGGGGATATTAATAAGGTCTTGAGGATGTCTCTCCAAGAGAGAACCCACAGTAATGGATTTAAATTAGATAAGTTTAGATTTAGAAAGGACATAGGAAAGTATTGGTTTGGAAATAGGGTAGTTGATGAGTGGAACAGTCTACCTAGTTGGGTTATTGAGGCTAGGACTTTGGGTAGTTTCAAATTTAGGTTGGATAAGTACATGAGTGGGAGGGGTTGGATTTTGAGTGGGACTTTCAATCAGAGCTTATTTCTTGGGTGGCATTGAAAATTGGGTTGGCAAATGTTTTGTTAGTGGGATTGAATTGTAAAGGACCTGCCTAGTATGGGCCAACAGGCCTCCTGCAGTGTTCCTCCTTTCTTATGTTCTTATGTCCCCTACCCTTCATGCCAGTAAACCAGCAATCCGGGATAGCAACCTCACATCTGCCGAGCTACTTGGTGAACAAAAGAGAGGGCAGGGGTATCCTCCACAAAGCATACTTCTTCGGCCACCCCCCTGGAATCCGAAAGGTGGCTTCCAGAGATACAACCCGTCGCCCGAAAGACACCCAAAGCCGCACTCCGGGATACCGGAGAGGGATTGGGACATCCCCAGGCAACCCAAAGATTCCACGGCAAACTACGCCACCGCACGAACCTCAACGGAATGGGATGGACCCCGGTACCCTTTCCCCTACCTAGGAACTAGCGCGCCGTGGGAAAAACCCCAAAGGCCAAAAAGAGGAAGGGCAAAAGGGAGGGGTGGGAGGAGGAGGAGGAAAGGAAAAGGGTAGGATGGGATAGGGAAGGGGGGATTGGGGGGTAATTAGGTGCAGTCTGAGGAAGGAGACCAACAGGTGTAATTCCTCAGACCAAGAGCCTCTTCACCACAACAAGGAGCCCCCCTTGAAGAGGACAATCCTCTACAAATATTGACTTATCTTCCATAAACTCTCATTCACTTTTAAGAAATTATGCATTTGTTTTTGCATATTCAATTTGCTTTGTGTGAAATGTTCTGCTAGATAGCTTTATTCTTGAACCAATGTATATTTTGTGTACACTGTTATTAATTTTCTTACCAAAATCTTCAAGAATATTTTTAGGTTTTAAAACAAAATAAAACAAAAAATTGAAATCATTACTTACTGAGATATAGAGGCATAAAGTTGACAGTGAACCGCTCGCAGAAACATCTGAGACTGCCGGTCACTCGGTAATATTATTTTTACTTTTGTGCTTTTTTCTTTTATTTTTTAATTTTTCAAGTAACATTTGTGGCCTGTGAGACCAATATAGTGCATAATGTATATACGTATATACACTCGTTGTATGCAACACAATAAGCGTACGTTTTCATTATATTGTTTACAAGCTGTGTTTACACAAATAAAAAAAGTTATTACTATTGTTCTATAATATTTATACACATACAGAGTCACTGGACATGTTCCTAGAAGTGCTGCAGCTTGTGGAACTCTTTGAAACATGGTGTTGTGCACAGTGGTGTTTTACCTTCCTCATACATATAACGAGTGTCTCTGAGCTTTTGTGGGCGGTTTTTTTGTGTGCACAGACATGACACCTCTTCTGAGCATTTTTCTTGTTAGTAGGAGGCAGTTTTATTAGGTAGTAATCACCAGGCCTCAGACGAGAGGGTATTTGGTGATAATATTGTGGGCAATTTTCTATTGCAGTTGTTGTTACTTGGTACTTGAATATTATTTGTCTGATGACAAACAAAATTCGCCATGTGGCGGTTTGTTTCTGGTTTTCAACTTGTACATATTATAAGCACTGAGCATGGAAATGTTCAGAAGATGGAAAAAGAGTTTTATGTACCACTTATAACTCTTGCAAACACAATCAGCAAACCCAATTTGCATGTCACGTTTGTTCACTGAGCAGATATTGAGGGTGTAGTCCATCACAACTGCAGATTTTAGAATGGGTTCATTGGCCCCTCTATTCTGCCTGCCACTGTCATTTCGTTTCGGTGAATTGATGTCAACAATATGACATCTCGTTTGTCATGCCACCGAAATGCCATGATGTCATTTGCAGCAAACGCCTGTACTATACCTCTGTGAATGCCTGCATCAAACCTGGGCATATGCTCACAATTTGCACGTACTGTGCCACACACGTCTGTCATGTTCACTCACAAGAAACCGTTGAGTATGGTTCCATCATTGTTCTAACCACATCACCAGAGATACCCAATAATTTCCTGGTATCTTGCAATGTATTACTTCAGTGTACACAATTATATCCAATACAAGACCACTGTAGCAATCTCAAAGTACAATAATTTTTATACCAAAGCATTTCCTCTTGCTTGGTGTACACTGCTTAAACAACAGTCTACCTTTGAACAGAATCAAAGATTCATCAATAGCAAGCTTCCTGAAGGGATAAAAATACATACAGAACTTTTGTTTCAGATACATAAACACATTCCTAACCTTATATAACCTGTAGTTTCTGTCAGGTGCTACATAACAGTAGCACAAATCGATTGACTGGTATTACACCACTGAAAGCTGGGGCTGAAATCATCGCGGTCTGTCGACCAGTATGATGTGACAGTGTACTTATACACATGTGGCATAAGCATTATTGTGGCAAAGAACAGATACTTCTCAGCACAGTTGTCTCCTTCCACTGGTGTAAGCATGATTTTGGTTAAATGATTGTGTTTGCCATGGTATACTTGAAGTATGTTACTTTCCTTAACAATAATATCCATCAGGGGTTCAAAGAATAAATTTAAAACATTCCAGTTCAGTGGCATTGTTCCCAAGTTGTACAAGATGGCCGTATTTCACTTTGAGTTTCATCAAAGTGATGGGGATTAGTAACAAAATTGGCACCTTGTGCCAATCCCAGATGCAGTCTGCTGGTGGGTACTTGGTATTGACAGGTGGTTGTGGTTGTGCAAATTGTGGTTGTGCAGGTTGGTGTGGTGGGTGGGTGGATGAGGGTGGCCTTTGTTGTAGCTGTGCTGAGTCAGCAGTGTGGCTACCAGCATGGGCCACTGCTGGTGCCTCATGGCACATGGCACCACTGCCAACTGATGATGCATGCACATCATCCATCCCAATTGTAACAATTTTCATTGTCATTTCATTATTTATTCCTGGTGTAGGGCCATGGGATGTACGCCGAGATGTACTCCTTTGCCTTGGAACAGCATATGTCACACAACCAGAATGCATGTAGCATTGTATATATTGATGCTTCACTGGAGAATATTACTCCTCACTGTCACTATTGGAATTGTAATCAAGAATTTGGAAATCACAATCACTATCATTATCACTGCTCACATCCGAGTCCTGGACAGGGGGGAAATAAGAGTTTTCTCTTTCACCATGGTACAACTGAACGTGAATGACAGCCCAGCACTAGAGGTGGAAGGTCGAGGATCTTCTGAGTTTGCAACACTATTTCCGTTATCCTGGGCATTGCTTTCGGTCACAAACTCCTCAAAACCATGAAATTCATCTTCACTGACACTTCCGTCTGTGTTAGCACTATCACTTGGGAACAGAAGAGTCCCAGTTCACCGGGAGCGAGATATTTCTTACCGCAAGGCATGGTAAACAAGGACTACTGAAATGGCGTTCCCACAATGCAATGTAGATTTTTTCATACTGCGCACACTGATCGCACAGATGCATTCTCTCACATGTAGGCCTACCAGCTTTCTCCCATTAGATTTGAAGTTGCTAGAATTTTGGCATATTAATACATCAACACTGGCTCGTAAGACGTATCTATGTGGCATCAACAGTGAAAGGGTTAATTGTAAAATTCGTTCGTTTGAGTAATTATTTCCAATGACTGTGACAACTGCTTGTCTTTCCTGACGAATTAGGCCTGGTCAGTAAGGCATTTTTACCTCAATGCTTTACTGCTAAAAATTCTTATTTTATCTTTATGCAGGTACAGAAAAGTAGACTCTTAACTTCTCAGCAATAATCTTAATTATGATGTTTGTAGGATTGCAGTAACATCATCATTGAATTCTGAGTGGTAAACCTATTTTTGATTAGGTATTCGGCATTCTTTTCATTTTAACCCTTTCAGTGCCAGTCATGTATGTATGGCAGTTATTGATGTCAGGGTCCCTGACATATATCTATGCCAAAATTGTAGCAACTTTAAATTTAGCGGAGATGGTCTGCATAGTCAGTATACAAAAAAAACAAGGCCCCCACAGTGTATTGTGGGAACACTATATTTAGTAAACCTTGTTCACCATGCACTATAATTATAATAATAAAAATATCTTTGTTTACTACATGTACAAGGTACAGAGGTCTAGCTGACATCAATGACATACCACTATATAGAAAGCCACCTGTTATGCAGAGCATTTCCGGCAAATTAGGTCAGTTTTGTCCAAGGATGCGACCCACCACCAATCAACTAACACCTAGGTACCCATTTTACTGATGGGTGAACACGTCCACTGTTTCCACCCCTTTGCCGGAATGACTGCTCAGCAATGATATTTATGGAGCCATGATGACTCCTTTG
>NC_069476.1:4537751-4568336 GCF_026875155.1 Cherax quadricarinatus | reverse complement strand
CAGGGTTTTTGTCCACTACGGGGCAAAATTTAGCGAACAAAGCGTCCGCTATGCGGATTGTCCGCTATGCGGATTGTCCGCTATGCAAGGCGTCCGCTATGCGGGGGTCCACTGTAATATATATATAATATATATATATATATATAATATTATATATATATATATATATATATATATAATATATATATAATATATATATATATATATATATATATATATATATATATATATAAAATAACTTTTAAAAACACTTGAAATTTTGTCGTTTCAAGACATAATGGAGAGACTTAGTGCTTGGATCTCACAGAGAATGTAAATAAACCGAGTGGGGTGCGGTGACCGTATTAGAAATTCAGGTCGGGGGAGCCGTATAGCGAGTTTTGGTCATAATTTGAAATGACCGTATTAGCGGAATGCCGTAAAGCGAAACGCCGTAAAGCGGGGCCCTACTGTATATCATGCATCCAATACACGTCAACTGGTGGGTCTAATATACATTCACGAATGCGCTGATATTATTTATACAATTATTACAATATTGCATAACGGTTAATTTTTTTTTTTTTACACGTCAGCCGTTTCCAACTGAGGCAGGATGACCCAAAAGAAAGAAAAACCCAAAAAGAAAGAAACATTCCACTTTGTTTCCAGTAGAACAAATTTTTTCTACAAAAATCTTGATTCAGCTAGATTAGTTTATTCACGTTTTACATAGCTAGACCAGGTTTCATAAATTTAGATTTTTGAAATTTCTCCTTTAGAATCTCTCTTCTTGAAACTGTGAGATAATGCATACACTTCAAGCCTGTACCTGATAAATTAACAGTAACTTAATAACAAAAGTTCAGAGAACTGTCTACATCATTGGCTTGTTGATATGAAGTTGTCTTTGGTTTTTCTGTACATCTTTATTTATGAATGGGTTACTGTAGCTGTATGACCCTGGTGGTTTAGTGCTTAGTTTTGATTATATTAATAATATAAATAGATTTCCTATTCACCTGAATTATAATCAGTTTTTGTTATGGTAAGTACAGTGTTGTATTTCACATGCTGAGTCTTGTATTTCATTACATCATAGTAGCATTGTGCAGATGGCAGTTGAGAAAGAAAGGGATGGAGAAAGGAAAGTAGGCAGAGAGAGAGAGAGAGAGAGAGAGAGAGAGAAGGAGAGAGAGAGAGAGAGGAGAGAGAGAGAGAGAGAGAGAGATATAGAGAGAGAGATATAGAGAGAGAGAGATAGATAGATGCAGGATTTTTTTTTTTTTTTTTAAGATTAGCACTTAAAATAATGTCTGTTTGGTTTTGGCAATAGGTGAGAAATTTAGAGTGGTTTGCCCAAGTAGAAAATTTATGTATGAATTACTAAATAATTGATAATTTTTTTAGTTGTGAATAATGTAAAATTATGAATAATTTGTAGGCTATAAATTTGTTCTGTATAAATTGTTTTATTTTAATGCAAGACTATCTTACAGCAGAAACTGGGCAGCCTTTCCAAAAATTTAAGTAAATACAGTGGACCCTCGACTAACGATATTATTTCATTTCAGACGTCTGTTCGGGTGCCTTTACCGACCGAATTTGTTCCCATAAGGAATATTGTGAAATAGATTAGTCCGTTTCAGACCCTCAAAAATTCACGTACAAAAGCACTTACAAAAATACACTTACATAACTGGTCGAGTTGGGAGCTGATCGTTAGTCGAGGGTCCACTGTATTTGTCATCTTTGAAGGCTATATTTAATATTCATCATTTCCTACCTTTTACAACAGTTGGTGAAGCCGATGAAGTATCCATCAAAGATGTCGCTGACATGGTTGTTGAAGCTTTTGACTTCAAAGGAGGAGTGGTGTATGACACCTCAAAGGCTGATGGACAGTTCAAGAAGACTGCCCATAATGGAAAATTGAAGAAGTATTTACCTGACTTTCAGTTTACACCAGTCAGACAGGGTATTAAGGAGACAGTGGATTGGTTTATAGAGAACTATGAGACTGCAAGGAAATAAAAGGTACCCAGTAGCTTTGAGGAGTTGTATCATTGTAAGGAGTTTCTTTGATGAGCACACATGTGTAATACATGTGTACTCGCAAAAAAAGCATGCACGTGTACTTGAGTTGTATTTACTGGGGTTGACAATCAACCCCTGACTGTGCCTTCTGGACTACTTTGATCAGTAATACTGATTTCTAACATCTTGGACCTTAATGTATGTATTGAAGCTGTGTATAGGTGCTCCTCGACTGGCAGTGATTCAACATTTCAACTTTACAATGGTGCAAAAGATATTACTTTGGAGATGAAACTTGAGATAATTACCCAGCATGAAGGCAACAAGTCTGTAACTTGTATTCATTTATTTACTTTTCAATGCTGGTATTTGGTTAGTGTGGAGTGTGAGCAAGGTAACATTTATGAAGGGATTCAGGGAAACCAGCAGGCCGGACTCGAGTCCTTGAGATGGGAAGTACAGTGCCTGCACTCTGAAGGAGAGGTATTAGTGTTGCAGTTTTATAACTAGTCTGAGCGCACCTCTGGCAAGACAGTGATGGAGTGAATGATGAAAGTTTTTCTTTTTCGGGCCACCCTGCCTTGGTGGGAAATGGCCGATGTGTTAATAGTAAAAAAATATTTGGTTAGCTACAGTAATTATTTTTTATTTACTTATTCAGTAACAGTAGTTATCTATTTACTTATTTATTTAGCATATATTCATATTTGACTTACAATGGGTTTGTCAGAATATAACCCCATCCTCAGTCAAGGAGCACCTCTAGTGCATTTGCCTCCACCACTGCCTCATCAAAGTCATTCCACTTTTCAACCACCTTGAGTTTAAAGAAATACTGCCTCTGCCTTAAATCAATATGGCTCATCTGTCATAAGTTTCCACCTGTGTTTTCTTTATCCTAATTCTCTTAATTCATACCATCTGTCACTATCAATTCCTTTTAAGATTTTGTATGTTGTAATCATGTCTCCCACCATCTCCTCTGCCAAGGTTGTCAAGCTGCATTCCTTCAGCCTCTCCTCATAATGTATTCCTTTCAGTTTTGATATTAGTCTGGTTGCAAATCTTTAGACCTTTTTGAACTTAGCATGTTTGACAAGGTGTGGGCTATATTGGAGCCTCATTAGCATTGACTTGGCTAACAAATATTGTATATAAAGGTTATGAAGATTCTTTATTCAGGTTCCTGAATGATGCTCTGAAGTTTGCTAATCTTACATATTCCTGCTGATGTTCAATTTGTGTAATTCTGATGATATTCTAGGTGTTATTTTTATCCTAGATCCTTTTTGCTCTGATATTTGCAGCTTCCCTTTGCCTATAGTGTACACCGTGTCCAGTTTGCCTTCACTTTTTCTAGTTTACATGACCTTGCATTTGTTTAGGTAGAACTCAGAGAAGCCAGTTCTTAACCACATCTGCAGTGTCTGTTGTAATCTCCCTGGAGTTTATCACTATCCTCCCATTCTTATTCTTCTCATTAGGACTTGGTCCCCTTAACCCTTTGTTTCGGTCGTATATATACGCCTTGCGAGCCAATGTGTTTGACGTATATATACTCAAAAATTCTAGCGGCTTCAAATCAAACGGGAGAAAGCTGGTAGGCCCACATATGAGAGAATGGGCCTGTGTGGTTAGTGTGTGCAGTATAAAAAAAATCCTGCAGCAAGCAGTGCATAATGAGAAAAAAAACTCCGACTGTGTTTTTGGATTAAAACACCGAATTTGAGGTATATTTTCGTATGGTTTTTATGGTTATATTCTTGTTTTCATAGTCACATTTGATAGAAGTGAAAACATATTATAGAAATGGAGGTGATTTTGATTGATTTTACTATGAAAAGGACCTTGAAATGGAGCTCAAAGTAGGGGAAATGTTTGATTTTTGCCGATGTTCAAGAGTAAACAAATGACATCATTGTCCAATAAATGTCCAACTAGCCATTCTGATATGCAGTTATGAATGGGTTGACATTATTTATGCAATTATTACAATATTGCAGTAGTCTGCATAACAGTAAATCTTCTATTTTTTGTTTGAATAAAAATTAAAAATAGAAAGCAAGAGTAATATCAGAGGGGCCTGGAGACATGACTGATGAACAAAGAAAATGTTATTTTAGAGCCAGGAATGTCTGCATTGTTCATTCTGGACCCTATTTTGAAATTGGCATTTTTTTAATTTGCATGAAATTGGCCAAATTGCCAATTTCTGACCATTTTATTGGGTAGTTGAAATCAGTAAGAACATAACATAAGAAAGGAGGAACACTGCAGGAGGCCTGCTGGCCCATACTAGGCAGGTCCTTTACAATTCATCCCACTAACAAAACATTTGCCCAACCCAATTTTCAATGCCACCCAAGAAATAAGCTCTGATGTGAAAGTCCCACTCAAATCCAACCCCTCCCACTCATGTACTTATCCAACCTAGATTTGAAACTACCCAAAGTCCCAGCCTCAATAACCCAACTAGGTAGACTGTTCCACTCATCAACTACCCTATTTCCAAACGAATACTTTCCTATGTCCTTTCTAAATCTAAACTTATCTAATTTAAATCCATTACTGTGGGTTCTCTCTTGGAGAGACATCAAATATTTTGTGACACCAGGAGACACCTCAGGATTTGGGGTTGCAACAGTCAAAGGGTTAAATGGGTCATTCATGTATATTAGGAACAGTAGTAGCCCTCATTACTCTGTCCTATTTTGATGTCCTATTTTGATGCCTTCTGTCATTTAGATACTCCTTGAACCACAGGAACACTTCCTTTTAGCCCTTTGACTGTTGCAACCCCAAATCCTGAAGTGTCTCCTGGTGTCGAAGAATTTAAAAAAAAAAAAATTTTTTTGTTATGAAAATGTTAAGATTAATTTTCTGATTGTTTTAAGCACAAGAAAACTTATTTTGCGATCAGTACTTACCGAGATATAGAGGCGTAAAGTTGGCAGAAAATGAGCTGTGTATGGCAACAGCAGTGAATGCTGCTCACCCGGTAAACTTTGGTTTACTTGCATTCCAAGGTTTCTTGTTTTTTTCACTATTTTTTTTCAGGTTACTTACGTGGCCTGTGAGTCCAAAGTAAGGTGCAGTGTACATATATACACTCATTGTATACAACACAATAAGCACACAAACATAATTATCAATATATTGTTTACAAAACTTGTTTACACAAACAAACAATACAAAAAAATCGTTTATTGCTATACAAATGTAGTCACTGGACATGTTCCTAGTTCTGCAGCTTGTGGAACTCTTTGAAACATGGTTTCATACACAATGGTGTTTTATATTCCTCACACACAAAATGAGTGTGTCTGCATTTTTGTGGGCATTTTTTTTTTTTATGTGCAAAGACAAAACACCTCATCTGAGCAGTTTTCTTCAAAGTATTAGCAGGCAGTTGTGTTAGGTAGTTATCCTAGGTAAATGGTCATGTGTCATCATTCCTTCCTCCCTACCTTCCTGCATTCCTTTCCTACCTTCCTTCCCTCCTACATTCCTTCCCTCCTTCTTCTCCTTTCCTTCCTTTCTTACTTTTTTCCTTCCTTTCATCTCATCCTTCCTTCCTTCCTTCTGATTTCTATAATATATATACACATATATAGTCATTGGATACTTTCATATAACTGCTATTATCTTCATGCTTGTGTTGTGTGTGTGTGTGGACTTCTAATTGTTCTGAGTCAGGGTCAACAGCTGTCAAAATGACATATTGTCTCATTACTCACTCCCCCTACCGCCTGTCAAAACAATGGGGTTGGATGCTCGCTTCCCCTCCATCCTACTATCTAATTATCTTTCTCTCTCATTCTCTCTCTCATTCTCTCTCTCATTCTCTCCCTCATTCTCTCCCTCATTCTCTCCCTCATTCTCTCCCTCATTCTCTCATTTTCTCCCACATTCTCTCCCTCATTCTCTCATTCTCTATCTCATTCTCTCTCATTCTCTTTCATTCTCTTTCATTCTTCAGTCTCCTTCATTCTTCTGGTATCCTGGGCATTGCTTTTGGTCACAAACTCCTCAAAACCATGAAATTAATCTTCACTGACACTTCCATCTGTGTTAGAGCATCACTTGGGAAGAGTAGAGTACCGGATTTGCGGGGAGTCACATATTTCTTACCGCTAGGCATGCTGGACAAGGACTACTGAAATGGCATTCCCACAATGCACCACTGACATGTGGACCTACCAGCTTTTTCCTGCTTAATTTGAAGCCCCTAGAATTTGTGTATTAATACATCAAACACGGTGGCTGGTAAGACGTATATATACGACCAAAACACTCAAAGGGTTAACCCTGACCATTCATCTAATTTCTTTACTACACTGGTGTGGTACTGTATCAAATGCATTCTTGCAGTCCAAGAATATAAAATAAGAAAGGAGGAACACTGCAACAGGCCTGCTGGCCCATACTAGACAGGTCCTTTACAAATCCATCCCACTAATAGAATATTTGCCCTCGTAAGAACATAAGAAAGAAAGAACACTGGCCTACTGGCCTATGCGTGGTAGCTTCAATTCTCCCACCAGCTTAAGCTAATGCCTTGACCTAATGACGTCAGACACATCACTTGAAGATGCAAGAAGATGCAGTCAACCCAACCCTGTCTCTTGGTTTATATCTGAGACTGTGTTACAAAATTCCAGCATATTCTTAACCTTTAATTAACCTTTAAACTGACCACATGTAGATCTACGTTCACGTGCGGGGGGCTCCGAACGTAGATCAACGTTTTATTTTTTCATTCCTTCAAATTTGGTGTGATAGGCCTGAGTTGCCTAGACATGAAAGAATGGGTCTGTGCACTCAGTGTGCACAGAATGAAAATATCGCGGACCACTTAGTACTTTGTGGGAGCACCAGTTCAATTGAGCGCCAGCTAGAGCAAATAGCGTGCAAACACCAGGGATTCACTGATGTCATGTCATATCAACACTCACATTTTAAGAGGAAAGTAAAAATAGGCTAGATAAATGCACGAGTGGGTGTGGGTTGGTATGATTTAGACCTGACCAACTAGTGCTACTAGGTCAGACACCGCTATCCTTCCTTCAGTAGAAGTGACCTGACTTGGTGGGTCAATGGTCTAAGTAGGGGGGGGTGACATGGACCTGCCTTGCATGGGACAGTAGGCCTGTTGCAGTGTTCCTTTTTTCTTATGTTCTAATGTATTTGGCTGGCTCTGGCTGTCTCTGTCTCTATCTGTCTCTCTGTATCACTGTCTGTCTCTGCCTCTCACATGTACTCATAAGTACAATTATACATAATGTAAATTACTTAGGATAACCTAAAAATTCCAGGCCTTGTGCTATACAGTGTTTGTAGATTATTTTTTTTATTATCACACTGGCCGTTTCCCACCAAGGCAGGGTGGCCCGAAAAAGAAAAACTTTCACCATCATTCACTCCATCACTGTCTTGCCAGAAGGGTGCTTTACACTACAGTTTTTAAACTGCAACATTAACACCCCTCCTTCAGAGTGCAGGCACTGTACTTCCAATCTCCAGGACTCAAGTCCGGCTTGCCGGTTTCCCTGAACCCCTTCATAAATGTTACTTTGCTCACACTCCAACAGCACGTCAAGTATTAAAAACCATTTGTCTCCATTCACTCCTATCAAACACACTCACGCATGCCTGCTGGAAGTCCAAGCCCCTCGCACACAAAACCTCCTTTACCCCCTCCTTCCAACCTTTCCTAGGCCGACCCCTACCCTGCCTTCCTTCCACTACAGACTGATACACTCTTGAAGTCACTCTATTTCGCTCCATTCTCTCTACATGTCCGAACCACCTCAACAACCCTTCCTCAGCCCTCTGGACAACAGTTTTGGTAATCCCGCACCTCCTCCTAACTTCCAAACTACGAATTCTCTGCATTACATTCACACCACACATTGCCCTCAGACATGACATCTCCACTGCCTCCAGCCTTCTCCTCGCTGCAACATTCATCACCCATGCTTCACACCCATATAAGAGCGTTGGTAAAACTATACTCTCATACATTCCCCTCTTTGCCTCCAAGGACAAAGTTCTTTGTCTCCACAGACTCCTAAGTGCACCACCCACCCTTTTCCCCTCATCATTTCTATGATTCACCTCATCTTTCATAGACCCATCCACTGACACGTCCACTCCCAAATATCTGAATACATTCACCTCCTTCATACTCTCTCCCTCCAATCTGATATCCAGTCTTTCATCACCTAATTTTTTTGTTATCCTCATAACCTTACTCTTTCCTGTATTCACTTTTAATTTTCTTTTGCACACCCTACCAAATTCATCCACCAATCTCTGCAACTTCTCTTCAGAATCTCCCAAGAGCACAGTGTCATCAGCAAAGAGCAACTGTGACAACTCCCACTTTATGTGGGATTCTTTATCTTTTAACTCCACGCCTCTTGCCAAGACCCTCGCATTTACTTCTCTTACAACCCCGTCTCTAAATACAGTGGACCCCCGGTTAACGATATTTTTTCACTCCAGAAGTATGTTCAGGTGCCAGTACTGACCGAATTTGTTCCCATAAGGAATATTGTGAAGTAGATTAGTCCATTTCAGACCCCCCAAACATACACGTACAAACGCACTTACATAAATACACTTACATAATTGGTCGCATTCGGAGGTGATCGTTATGTGGGGGTCCACTGTATATTAAACAACCTCGGTGACATCACGCATCCTTGTCTAAGGCCTACTTTTACTGGGAAATAATTTTCCTCTTTCCTACATACTCTAACTTGAGCCTCACTATCCTCGTAAAAATTCTTCACTGCTTTCAGTAACCTACCTCCTACACCATACACCTGCAACATCTGCCACATTGCCCCCCTATCCAGCCTGTCATATGCCTTTTCCAAATCCATAAATGCCACAAAGACCTTTAGCCTTATCTAAATACTGTTCACTTATATGTTTCATTGTAAACACCTGGTCCACACACCCCCTACCTTTCCTAAAGCCTCCTTGTTCATCTGCTATCCTATTCTCCGTCTTACTCTTAATTCTTTCAATAATAACTCTACCATACACTTTACCAGGTATACTCAACAGACTTATTCCCCTATAATTTTTGCACTCTCTTTTGTCCCCTTTGCCTTTATACAAAGGAACTATGCATGCTCTCTGCCAATCCCTAGGTACCTTACCCTCTTCCATACATTTATTAAATAAGCTGAACTAGACAGACAGATAAGCAGAGCTAGGCAGAGACAGATAGACAATCAGACAGATGTACAGATAGACAAATAGACAGGCAGACAGATACAGATAGACTGACCGACAGACATACAAAGACATGTTTGTGTGCAAGAGTAAAAACATATAAAGGCAAGGTTCCCCCCCTCCCTCCAGCAGTGCACATTCATCAGATGTCACTTGTTATCTGATGCTTGTCATAACGCCATTCTTCAAGGCACACACAGAAGACAGAAAGACAGATAAGCTGAACTAGACAGACAGACATAAGCAGAGCTAGGCAGACAGACTGACAGATATATGTACAGGTAAACAGACAGATAGATGTACAGATAGGCAGACAGGCAGACTGACAGACAGATATACAAAGACATGTTTGTGTGCAAGAGTAAAAACATATAAAGGCAATAACACCATTCTTCAAGGAGTTTCATACTCCAGCATGTCTAAAACATTGCTGGGACATATAAATACTTTGTATATATTTCTAGTCAGTGACCAAGGCAGGTGAAAATGTTCACCTATCAGTATGATTGTTACTATTTGAGTACTATTTCGGTACATAATATTAGTGTCAGAACGAAGATTGGCTATGAAGTCACAAGAACTGTTATAAATTGTAATTATCAGAACATAAAAATTTATATAAATTAAAATAAAAATGAGAGAAAAGGTAAATTGGCAACACTTCTGCAAGTGGCAGGACTGGATGTTGTCATCAGGTGAGCATCCAGAGCCAACTTCACGGTCTCATATCTCAGTAAGTACTGGTCCTAAAAGTTTTTATTTTTTTTGGGGGGGTCTTGTACCACACAGAAAATTGCCCTCTTTAATTTAAAAATAAAAAAAAATTATTTTTTTTTATTTTTCAAAATATTCGGAGCACCACGCAGGTGAACGTAGATCTATGTTTGGACAGTTTAAGGGTTAAAATAGGATTCTCCATCCCAAAATTCACGTTGGTTTTCTGTAAAGATCTCTTCGAGTGCTCCATTATCCTTTTCCTTTCCATCTTTTCCTTAACTTTTGACAGTACACATGTGAGAGACAAGCACAAGATAAGCATGGTCCAGGATCAGACTGCAGTAGGAAAACTCTCAAAACTATCAAAAAATATTTCAAAAGTAAAATATATATTGGCCTATATTTCAGTGGCTCTTGTCTGTCCTACCACTTTTTTTTTGTGGATGGGAACCACAGTTACCTTTTGTTTTTAATTTTCTGGCAGTATCCCTGATTGGCAATATTGGTTGAGTACCTTTACTATTGGGTTACTGTGATTCTGCTCCTTCTCTTGGCACCCACTGAGATATGTTATTGGGTCCCATTGCTTTTGTTACACCCAACCCAATCAGGAGTCTCATCATCTTTTTTAGTTCTGATGCTTTCTAGCACCTGTTGATCTGTTCTGGCTATAGTGCCTTCTGGTATCTCTCCACTTTCTTCTATGAAGACTTCTTTGAATCGTTTACTAAGCCCTTTACTCGTGTAAATTGCCTCAAGAAACGAGAAAGAACTCATTTCACCTGCACGATGAGATAACTGTAAACAATTTAATATTAGCACTAGGTGCAATTGATTGGCAAAGAGAGCTAGCTGAAAGCAGTAATATTGACAAAGCTGTCAAAACCTTTTTACATAAAACTCTAAACCTCTATAACATGCATTGCCCGATCAAAACGAAGCAAATCATAGAAAAGAGACTAAACAGCCAATGGCTAACAATAGCATCCTCAAATCTATTCATAAAAAGCACCAACTTGAAAAACAGTTCAGATTAGGTCTGATAACTAAAGAACTGACTAAATGATACACATCAGTACTCACAAAACTAATAGGAAAATCAAAGCAAATGTATTACGAAAAGAGATTTATTGAAATAAAAGGTGATATGAAAAGTACCTGACAAACCCTCTCCAAAATTTTGGGCTCTAGGAAACCGTCTGGAAATAGAGAGAGAAATTTAACTAAACCAGATGAGCCTCACATGCAGCCTATAGACATGACCAACAAATTTAATGTCTTCTTGTCTACTATAGGATCAAAGCTAGCAAGTATAATTCCTAGCTCAAATACCCAGCCAAAGGACTACCTCACCGGCAACTACCCAAATACTATTTCTAGCTCCAACTAATTCTACTGAAGTCTCACTCATAATTAAATCAAGATTAAGATTAAGATGTTTATTTTGATATGATATATGTTTGTACAGAGGAATATAATAGTTGGGTGTATATGCCAAAAGCCCCTTTGTATGCAGAGCATTTCATGTAAACTTAAGATTAGGAAGGCAATAATAGTTCATATAGTCATTAGATAAGTTACAGTGAGTACAAGAGAATTGAATATTTGATAAGTCTAGCAGAGAATTGTTACACTATTGAATTAGTTTATAAAGATTACAGTATTACAATGGAACAAGTTAAAACAATTTACAATACGATGTATTACAGTTTAGTGCTATTTAAAACAATGAAATTTGGTATTACAATGGAACAGTTTAAAAACAATTTACATTATGATGTATTACATTTTAGTACTATTTAAAATAATGAAATTTAGACATCCTAATTTTGAAGTAGTGAGTAAGTGGTTGAGCATTCATCAGCAAAACATGAGTAGCTTTTGAGTAACTGGTAGTGATTAGGTACGGTTTGTCTGGTTAATTTTGGGTGATAAGGTGAATGATGATGAAAGCATTTTCTTTTTGGGGATTTTCTTTCTTTTTTGGGTCACCCTGCCTCGGTGGGAGACGGCCAACTTGTTGAAAAAAAAAAAAAAAAAGGTGATTTCTTAGTAGAGCCTTAAACTGATTTGCAGACAGGGGTCCTTTAGTGTGTTCTGGCAATGAATTCCAGATCTTCAGGCCTTTTATGTGCATAGCATTTTTGCACAGGGAGAGATGAACACAAGGGATATTGAAGAGTGATCTGTGTCTCATATTATGGTTGTGTGTTCTGTTATAGTTGTCAAGGAGGAGTTTGAGAGGAGGGTTTACATTTGAGTATAGTGTTCTGTGTATGTAGTAAGCACAATAATAAGTGTGGATGTTTTGTATATTAAGCAAGTTAAGACTTTTGAAAAAAGGTGGAGTGTCTTGTCTAATGCAGGAGTTAGTAATCAATCACACTGCAGTATTTTGTTGGGTTATTAAAGGCTTAAGGTGATTTGCTGTGGTTGAGCCCCATGCACAGATACCATAGGTGAGGTAAGGGTAAATGAGAGAGTGCTACAAAGCTAGAAGAGCTGATTGGGGTACATAGTACTGTATCTTTCAAAGGATGCTTATTGTTTTGGAGACTTTCTTGGAAATTTGCTGTATGTGTCTGAAATTTGAGACTGCAGTCAAGGTGAAGACCTAGAAATTTGCCCTCTGCCTGTCTAGAAATAGGTGAACCATTTATGAATATGTTTAGCTGCACACTTGAAGCTCTGTTTCCAAAAAGCATAAAGTAGGTTTTGTCTATATTGAGAGTAAATTTATTGGTAATATCCAAGTAGATATTTTTAGCAGTTAATCATTTACTGTGTCTGTTAGTATGGTTGGGTTGGGGTGAGAGAAGACACAAGCTGTGTCATCAGCAAATAAAATGGGTTTAAGGAGATTAGATGGTAGGTCATTGATGTAAGTGAGAAAGAAAAGTGGGCCAAGGATGCTCCCCTGTGGGACTCCAACAAGAATAGGTTGTGTAGTTGAGCTGACTCCATTTGTGTATACATACTGGGTTCTGTTGTTAAGATAAGATTTTAGGTAATAAAGAGAGTGTCCTCTGACCCTGTAATATTCGAGTTTTTGGTGCAAAAGGTCATGGTCAACTGTATCAAAAGCTTTTCATAAGTCTGTGAAAAGTCCCAGGGGAAATTCATTTTTCTTGAGTGCAGAATATATTAGTTCAAGTATATGTATAATAGAATCATTAGTACTCTTTTTCGGTCTGAACCCAAACTGACAAGGGTTGAGTATGTTGTGGGATACAAAGTAGGAGTAGACTTGTTTGTGAATTGATTTTTCGAAGATTTTAGATGGTGGGGGCAGGTTTGATATAGGCCTATACATATTCAATTCAGTTAGATCACCTCTTTTGAGGATCGGGGTGACTTACTGTCTTGAGTATGGATGGGAAGGTGGAAGATTCAATGGGTTTGTTAAAAACAGTTGCACTAATTGGTGACATCACACAAGAAGCTTTTTTATACATGAGTGGTGATAAGTTATTTAGGTTTCCTACCTTGTTCTTTAGTGTTTTGATGATAAGTGAGATTTCAGTAGGGTTTGTTGGGGCTAAAAGTAGAGTATTTGGGTAGTTGCTAGTGAGGTAGTCTTGTGGTTGAATGTTTGAGCTTGGGATTTAACTTGCTTGTTTGTTTCTTACGGTAGAGGAAAAAACAGTATCAATTGGCTGAAGGAGACGGTCTTCTAATTTAGTTAAGTTAATCATTCTGTTTTGTGACAGCTTTTTAGCTCCTAGAATTTCAGATAAGGTTTTCCAGGTCTTTTTTTCATATCACCTTTTATGTCATGAAATCTAGCTTTCATAATACAGTTTTTTGAACCTCCTTATTAGATTGGTTAGTATTGACGAGTAATTTTTGCGAAATCCTTTGTTATTAGACTCATATAGATGTTTTTTATCAATAGATTTGAGGATGCTGTTTGTAAGCCAGGGGCTGTTTAATCTCTTTACTGTGATCTGCTTAGTTTTTATTGGGCAATGCATGTTATAGAGGTTGCACAAATACAAACATTTATTTCCTTGTAAAGCTTACAATTAGTGGTTTACATGTTATGAGTTTTAGTTTTTTTTTTTTGTAAAAAAATGTTAACACATTCATCAGTATCTAAGTTGTTTGCTAGGTTGATTTGCCAGTCAGTGTCACTTAATGCTGAAATAGTTATTAACAGATGACTCGTCATGTAGTTGGAAGGTGATCTTAGTTGTGTCCTGGGGCACTTTACACAAGTTGGTTATGAGAAAGATGGGATAGTGGTCAGTGGTGTTATCTGTGATTATCTTCTTCTTCTTTCAACAAACCGGCCATATCCCACCGAGGCAGGGTGGCCCAAAAAGAAAAACAAAAGTTTCTCTTCTCAAATTAAGTAATTTATACAGGAGAAGGGGTTGCTAGCACCTTGCTCCCAGCATTTTAGTCGCTTCTTACAACACGCATCGCTTACGGAGGAAGAATTCTGTTCTACTTCCCCATGGAGATAAGAGGAAATAAACAAGAACAAGAACTAGAAAGAAAATAGCAGAAAACCCAGTGGGGTGTGCATATATATGCTTGTACATGTATGTGTAGTGTGACCTAAGTGTAAGTAGAAGTAGCAAGACGTACCTGAAATCTTGCATGTTTATGAGACAGAAAAAAGATGCCAGCAATTCTACCATCATGTAAAACAATTACAGGCTTTTGTTTTACAATCACTTGGCAGGACGGTAGTACCTCCCTGGGTGGTTGCTGTCTACCAACCTACTACCTAGAATCTGTGATTATGCCTGATTTTAATGGGGATATGTTTGTCCAGATATGGTCTAGTAATGAGGCATTTGTTTTGGTGATTCTTATAGGTTTTGTTATTGTTGGTAGAAGCAGCTGTACATAGTGTTTGTGAATTCAGTCCAGGAGATCTGGATAACTTGCCACCATTGATATATATAAAAAACCTGCACATGTGCTATCACCCGTTATTGCAACAACGTTTAACAAATCAACCTTCTCCTCTATACTCAAGACAGCAAGGGTTACCCTGATCCTCAAAGGAGGCGATCCAACTGACTTGAACAACTTTAGGCCCATATCAAACTTGCCCTTTCTATCCAGAAATTGTAAAAAAATAATAAACAAACAATTTTACTCCTATCTTACATCCAAAATACTTAACCCCTGCCAGTTTGGGTTTAGACCAAAAAAAAAGTATGAATGATGTTATTATACAATTTTTTTTTTTTTTTTTTTTTTTTTCAACAAGTCGGTCGTCTCCCACCGAGGCAGGGTGACCCAAAAAAGAAAGAAAATCCCCAAAAAGAAAATACTTTCATCATCATTCAACACTTTCACCACACTCACACATTATCACTGCTTTTGCAGAGGTGCTCAGAATATAACAGTTTAGAAGCATATACGTATAGAGATACACAACATATCCCTCCAAACTGCCAATATCCCAAACCCCTCCTTTAAAATGCAGGCATTGTACTTCCCATTTCCAGGACTCAAGTCCGACTATATGAAAATAACCGGTTTCCCTGAATCCCTTCACTAAATATTACCCTGCTCACACTCCAACAGATCGTCAGGTCCCAAGTATCATTCGTCTCCATTCACTCCTATCTAACACGCTCATGCACAAATGCTTGAACTAATATATACAGCCCTCGATTAAAATTAATATCCTCTGGGGCTCTTCCTTGATCTATGAAAAGCATTTGATACAGTGGACCACAATCTCCTGCACCTGAAAGTAAATCATTATGGCATCAGGGGACATTCTCTTGATTACCTAAAATCTTATCTTAATGAGAGACACCAGTACGTTTACACAAATGAAGTCAACTCTGCTATCCAGCCTGTAGCTGTAGGAGTACTCCAGGGTAGTGTCCTAGACCCACTCCTCTTTCTCATCTACATCAATGATCTCCCCAATGCATCGCAACTCCTTAAACCAGTCCTGTTTGCAGATGACACTACTTATGTCTACTCCCATTCAAACCCAGCTGTACTTAGAAACACTGTAAACAACAAGCTGCTAAAAATATATACAGTGGTACCTCAAGTTTTGGCCGTAATCCATTCCAGAAGCTCAGCCAAAACTCAAATTGTTTGAAATAATGTAAATCCAATTAGTCCGTTCCAGACACCCAAAAATATTAAAAAAAAAAAAAAAATACATTTTTTAAAGAATAACTATAGTTTTACAAACACAGCAATTATAAATACAAAAATAAACATTTAAAGAAACATTTAAAATCACATTTATATACCTTTACTGAAGACTTGTTGGCATATGGAAGACAGGAAGGAGAGAGGGAGGACTTTATTATTGTTTGGAAGGGGAATCCCCTTTCATAAAGACTTGAGGTAACAAGCTCTTACCCGGGGTTACTTCCCTTCTTTGTTTTTTAATGCCACTAGGACCAGCCTGAGAGTCACTGGACCCCTGTCGCTCAAAAAAATGTCCAGAGAGGCCTGTTTATGGCATCTGTTTAGCATTTGTCTGAAATGGGACATGGTTTTGCCACTGAACATGTTGCAGAGATAGCTTGTTCAGCTTGCTCAGGGTGATATTTCTCAGCAAAAGCTTGCACCCTACTCAGCATTTCACAAATCTCCTTAATCTCTGAAGAAGACACCTCCTTCCTTCCCTCCCCCTCCTCCTCTGAAGCAAGTTCCTCAGCTGTGGTCTGTTGCTGTTCCAGCTGAAGCTCTTGCAGCTCATCAGTGGTTAGCTCTTCCCCATGGTCCTCCACCAACTCTTCCACATTCTGACCACTCACATCCAACCCCAAGGAATTCCCCAATGCCACAATACATTCCATAACAGGCATAGGGTTGACAGGGTCATCCTCAAACCCTTCAAAATCCTTCTTGAGGATGCATTCTGCCCACAATTTTCTCCAAGCAGAGCTCAAAGTCCTGGAAGTCAGTCCCTGCCAAGCCTTACCTATAAAGCTTATGCAGTTGTAGACATAGAAGTGATTCCTCCAGAACTCTCAGGGTCAATTCAGTGTCCAAAGTCACTTCAAAGCACCTTTGAAACAGTGTTTTTGTGTAGAGTTTTTTGAAGTTTGAAATGTCCTGCTGGTCCATGGGCTGGATGAGAGGAGTGGTGTTAGGAAGCAAGAACTTAACTGTTATAAAACAGCCTCTGTTGGCTGGTTTGACAACTTCAAGAAGCAGGCACTAGAAAGTTTTTTGGGCCCATGGTTAATTATGTAGCAGTCGCACTCAGCAAACAAAAAAAAAAAAATAATGGATTATTGTGAAATGTTTGGATGAACGTACAGGGTAATATTCACTCGAGGAGAAGCAAAGCAGACTGACTCTCAACGCATGCATGGGAGGCTTTGTGTGGGTGCGCGTAGGCAGACAGGTCTAGTACAACAGCTAAAACTTGAGTTACTGTTCGAAACTCAAGACAAAATTTAGCCAAAAAAAGTGACTGAAACTCGAAACGGCTGAAAATTGGGGTGGCCAAAACTCGAGGTTCTACTGTACTTGGATGATGACCAACAAACTCTCTCTCAACATAGACAAAACATACTTCATGCTGTTTGGCAACAGAGCCTTAAATATCCAGCTTAATATATCAATAAATGATTCCCCTATATCAAGACACACTGAAGGTAAATTTCTAGGTCTTTTCCTTGACTGTAATCTTAAATTTCATTCCCACATCCAACATATATCAAAGAAAATTTCCAAATCAGTAGGCATCCTTTCGACGATACAGTACTATGTACCACAAATGACACTCTTTACCCTATACCACTCTTCAGTATATCCTTACCTCACCTATTGTATTTGTGCCTAGGGATCAATAACAGCCAGCCACCTTAAACCTTTAATAACCCAACAAAAAGCTGCTGTGCACATGATTACCAGCTCCTGTGTTAGATAGCACACCCCACCACTTTTCAAAAGACTGAACTTGCTAAATATACGTGACATACACTCATATTATAGTGCCTACTAAATATACAGACCATTAAATTCCACTTAAACTACTACTTGACAGAAACAACAGAATGCACAGTTGAAGGAAATAAATGGTATAAAATACCAACGCAATGGAAATATAAACATGTAAGCAGTATAATGTGATTCTTTATTGACAACGTTTTGCCCACACAGTGGGCATTATCAAGTCACAAATAGATCTGTTTGTGACTTGATAATGCTCACTGTGTGGGTGAAATATTGTCAATAAAGGATCACATTATACTGCTTATGTGTTTATATTTCCAGAATGCACAGCCACAATACAAGGCATAATGCACTCTTCAACATCCCTTGTGTCAGTCTTACACTATTTATTTATTTATTAATTTGAACATGATACAGAGAAGTACAAGGAATACAATTTTTAAAGTGCAGCATGCCAAAGCCCCTTGTATGCAGAGCATTATGGGCAGGCTTAAAATTAACTTAAGATTAACTAAGCAATGGTACACAAATTATTGTAAAGCAGATAACAATTTAGTACAAATGAGTATTACAAAGACAGGTCATATGGTCATTTACTGTGTTGCTGTGTAATCAGTAGAATGGAGTATTATGTTAGGTAATGAAGTTAAATAGTAACAAAGTTTGATTGGGTCACAGGTTGACATGAGATACAATAATGAGATACATATATGAGATCCAATTTTTCAGTATTTATTTAATTGTGGGTGAGTAAGTGATTTTTGAGAAGAGACTTGAATTTATAAACAGTGTTTCTTTTATATTCACAGGTAATGAATTCCAGATTTTAGGGCCTTTTATGTGCATTGAGTTTTTGCATAGTGTGCGATGGACACGAGGAACATCAAAGAGTGACCTGTGCCTTGTGTTATGGTCGTGTGTTCTGTTGAGGTTGGTAAGGAGACGTTTGAGGGGAGGGTTTATGTCAGAGTTAAGTGTTCTATGTATGTAGTAGGTGCAGTAACAAGTATGGATGTTTTGTATTGTGAGTAGGTTTAGAGTTTTGAATATTGGTGGAGTGTGCTGTCTGTAGTGGGAATTTGTTGTCATTCTGACTACAGCCTTTTGTTGGGTGATTAGTGGTCTGAGATGGTTTATTGTTGTTGAGCCCCATGCACAAATTCCATAGGTGAGATAGGGGTAAATAAGTGAGTGATATAGGGCCAGGAGGGCTGACTGTGGAACATACATGTAGTACCATATCTTCGACAGTATGCCTACAGTCTTGGAATTTTTTTTGGAAATTTGTTGTATATGTGTTTGAAATTTGAGTCTCTTATCAAGGTGGATTCCTAGGAATTTTCCCTCTGTGAGTTTTGTGATAGGTGATCCATTTATCATTATGCTAAGAGACACATCTGCAGCTCTGTTACCAAACTGAATGTAGTAGGTTTTGTCTGTATGTGTGCTCAAATTGTAATAAATAAATAAATAAATAAATAAATAAGTTTGTTGGTCCTCATCCAGGTTGATATTTTCTGTAATTTGGTATTTACAGTATTGGCTAGCATGACTGGGCTCAGGTGAGAGTAGACGTATGTAGTGTCATCTGCAAATAGTGTGGGTTTGAGTAGTTGCGATGCATTTGGTAGGTCATTTATGTATATGAGAAAGAGAAGAGGGCCTAGGACACTTCCCTGTGGGACACCAACTGTAATTGGCTGTGCGGAAGAGTTTGCCCCATTTGTGTACACATATTGGCTTCTGTTGCTGAGGTATGACTTGAGGTAGTTGAGGGAGTGCCCTCTTATACCATAGTGTGACAATTTTATGTGGAGCAAGTCGTGGTCAACTGTATCGAAAGCTTTACGTAAGTCAATGAAGATCCCCAGTGGGACTTCTTTTTTCTCTATTGCTGTATAAATATGTTCTAGCATGTGGATAATAGCATCATTAGTATTTTTATTAGGCCTGAACCCAAATTGACAGGGGTTGAGTATGTTGTGGGAGATGAGGTAGGAATAGATACACTTATGGAGAGAGGGTGTAAGTTGGATATTGGCCTATAGTTATTCAAGTCTGTGTGGTCTCCTCCTTTATGGATCGGGGTGACCCTTGCTGTTTTGAGAACTGTAGGAAAGGTAGAGGATTCAATGGATTTGTTAAAGAGTGCTGCAATGATTGGTGATAGCACCTGTGACACTTTTTTGTATATAATGGGTGGTAAGGTATTTAAATCTCCTGTCTTGTTTTTTAGTTTGTTGATAATAAGGGAGACTTCACTTGGGTTAGTCGGAGCTAGGAACAGTGTGTTCGGGTAGTTGCCAGTGAGGTAGTCATTGGGTGGGGTATCTGAGCTTGGGATTTTATTGGCAAGGTTTTTTTCCTATAGTGGAGAAGAAATCATTGAGTCTGTTTGCTGTTTCAGTAGGTGGGAATTGGGGTTCATCTGGTTTTGTTAATTCAATTTCGCTATTTCGTGTTATCTTTTTTGTTCCTAGTATTTCTGATAGGGTTTTCCAGGTCTTTTTTATGTCACCTTGTAAGTTGGATAATCTGTTCTCATAATACAATTTTTTAGCCCTTCTTATTAGGCTGGTTAGGATTGACGAGTAACGTTTTGTTTGGTCTCTGGTTATGTGGCCCATTTTGTACTGTTTTTCGTGTAGGTGCTTTGTATTTATGGATTTGAGGATACCGGGTGTTAGCCAAGGACTGTTCAGTCTCTTTGCAGTCATCTGTTTAGTTTTTTTAGGGCAGTGCTTGTTATAGAGGTATTGGGTCTTTTTTAGAAAATTATTAATTCATTCATCAATATCTGTATAGATTTCTAGCTCAGTGTGCCAGTCAATGTTTGTCACTGCTGTTGTGAAGTTATTGATAGCTGCCTCATTGTGAAGTCTGAAAGTGACTTTAGTAGTGTCAGGGGTAATTTGCCAAGGTTTGTTATGAGGAAGGTAGGGTAATGGTCTGTGGTATTATCTGTGATTATGCCTGATCTTAAGGGGGATATGGTGTTGGTCCAGATGTGGTCTAGTAGGGAAACACTAGTCTCTGTAACTCTTGTAGGTTTTGTTACTGTTGGTAGCAACATGCAGTTACTCATAGTGTTTGTGAGTTCAGTAACATGTGGGTCTTGGTCTTGTTGGAAATTTATATTGAAGTCACCTGAGAGTAGTAAGTGATCTTTGTTCATGCGTGCATCAGTTATCATACTTCCTAGGTTTTGACTAAAATGGCTAAAGTTTGACTGTGGTACTCTGTAGATGTTTATCACTGTGAGAGGTTTTTGTAGGTAGTATTTGGATTTGAATTTTGCTATTATATATTCCCCATGTTCATCCCTTGTGCAAGTATTAGTGATACATTCTAGTTGGTCTGAGTAGTATATGGCTGTGCCACCCCCTTGTTGATCTGGCCTACAGTTGTGTATGGCTGTGTAACTAGGAATGGCATAGACATTTGTAGTATCAGGCTTTAGCCAGGTTTCGGTGAGAGTAATGATGGACATACTGGCATGCAGGGAATTTAGTAATGCTATGAGGTCATCGTAATGTTTGCTTAAAGATCTGATATTGTAGTTAAAGACAGTTATGTTGTTGTTGGCTCTGAGAAGTGCCTTTGATTGTTCTGCTGTGTAGTAATTACAGTTACTGTTTGATTCATTTAAGTCATTAGATAAGAATATGCAGAAATGCTATGCACATAAAGGGCCTAAAGATCTGTAACTCGCTACTGGAACCGGTAAAGGATCCCCTGACTACTTGTAAATTTAGGACTTCGCTAAAAAAAATTATCTTATCTCTCAGTATTAGCCAAATCAACCAAAACATCTGCTAATTAGTTATACTATGTGACCTCTAGGCTTCTAACTTCTGCCAATCCATGAAATATTACTGCCTGAACCATTATATTTAACCCTTAAACTGTCCAAGCTTAGATCTGGGTTCACATGTGTAGCGCTCTGACCTTTATTTCCTCCATTTGAAATTGTGTAGAAAAAACGTAGATCTATGCTTGGAGTGCTACGCACGTGAATGTAGATCTACGTTTGGACAGTTTAAGGGTTAATATTGTTTTATGAGTACCCTCAAGATTGTTATACAGTGGAGCCCCGAATATCAGTCGCTGCATTTATCAGCCGATTCATATTTAGGCCGGTTTTTGGGTCGAAATTTTGCTCCATATTTCAGCCAGTGCCTCTTTAATCGGCTGTATTGTATGCGTCGGCCCGCCTCCCGCCGGGACACTGCTGCATAGGCGAGTCAGTCTCTGTTTCTCGGTGAATGAGCACATACTCTGTGCATTCATCCAAACATTTCCTTAAAATACATTGGTTTTTGTGCTTGTTTATTAAGTGCGACTGTGAAATAAGCCACCATGGGCCCAAAGAAAGTTCAGAGTGCCAGCCTTTTGGTAAAGAACGTGAGAAACACAATAGAATTTAAGAAAGAAGTTATTGAAAAATATGAGAGTGGTGTTCGAGTGCTGGAACTTGCCAGGATGTATGGGAAATCCAACTCAACAGTCACTTCTATCCTGGCAAGGAAAGAACAAATCAAGGAAGCTGATGTGGTGAAAGGGGTAAACATGTTAACGGAATAGAGATCATAAACAATGGAAGATGTGAAGAAAGGCTGGGAGTGTAGCATGGAGGGAGGGAGTGTAGCAGGCAGGCAGGCATGCAGGGAGTGTAGCAGGCATGCAGGGAGTGTAGCAGGCATGCAGGGAGTGTAGCAGGCATGCAGGGAGTGTAACAGGCATGCAGGGAGTGTGGAAGGGAGGCATGGAGTGTAGCAGGCAGGCAGGGAGTGTAGCAGGCATGCAAGGAGTGTAGCAGGCATGCAAGGAGTGTAGCAGGCAGGGAGGGAAGTAACCCCAGAGAGGGCTTTGATACCTGAAGTCCTTATGGAGGGGGATTTCCCTTCCAAACAATAATCAGTCCTACCTCTCTCCTTGTCTTCCATAAGCCAACAAGAGTCTTCAATATAGGTATGTAAATGTTCATTTATTTATTTTATTTAGTTCTCATTGTTTTGTATATGCAAAACTATAATCAATCTTTAAAAAATGTATTTTTTGTTAATATTTTGGGGTGTCTGGAATGGATTAATTGTATTTACATTAATTCTTATAGGAAATATTGCTTCGAACTTAGGCTGACCTTCTGGAACGGATTACGGCCGATATTTGGGGTTCCACTGTACTACTTACTTATAAACCTCCACCTTGACTACCTCACATTAGTATCAAGATTAAATAAGATTGTAATACAGTTAACCATTATTTCTTGTCTGGTTTTAAGTACAGTAGACTGTCGTTTAACAAGGTAGTTACGTTTCTGAAAACGCCATTTTAGTTAAAATCGTGTTAGACAAACTGAAGAACTTATCGGTAAAATAGTGTTACATTCCTGGGAGCCCCAAAAAGTCAAACAACTTTTTTTTAGACCTCCAGATCTTACAGAAATAAAAGTGAATATATAATTGTAGTTCATTGTTGTGATGGATTATGTTCTTTTTACTGCTTAAGATTACAAGTGCAACAGTAATATTAGTATTTCTTACCTTAAATTGTGGATACTAGTGTTTGTGAATGATTGTGGAGAGTTATGCTGTGACCCTACTGTGGTGAGGTGGATGGTAGAGGTACTGGTACTAAGTTGATGGTTGTACTGGAGTGTGCATAAATTCTGTAATGGATTTCTGTTCAGTTTTACCCCGCAGTACATTATACAACTGACGGTAAGGCATCCTCTGCTTTAGACACCATTTCAGGGTCCTCTTCTGTGAAAAAGTCTAACTTTAAGTCTGTCAATAAATCAGTCAAGTCAGTCATCACACAAACTCATATTTACCTCATTCTTTTTATGTGTACAAAGAGACGCTTCATTACGGCCACTTGTTATCTCTTGTCAAATGCGTATATCTATTTTCTTCATTAATTCTAAGACTTAAACGCTTAACCCTTTCAGGGTCGAGAGGCCCTCTCCTAAACTTCTCAAGGTCGAAAATTTTTCGGAAAAAAAAATTATATTTTCTTATGAAAAGATAGAGGATCTTTTCCTGATCATAATGACAACAAAAGTATGAAATTTGATGGAAAACTTATGGAATTATGCTCTCGCGTAGTTAGCGGTCTCAACGATGTTTACGCATCGGTGATTTCGCCCACTTTGAGCCCTATTTTTGGCAAAATAGGGCTAGAACTCCATTTTTTCTATCGAATGAGTACAAGAAACCACCCATTTACTGATTTCAACAATCCAATAAAGTGGTCAAGAGTTAGCAATTTTGCCAATTTCACATAAATTTCAAAAGATGCCAATTTCCAAATAGGGTCCAGAATAAACAAGACAGGCATTCCAGGCACTAAAATAACATTTCCTCTGTTCATTAGTCACGTCCCCAGGCCCCTCTTACATTTCATTTGCTTTCCACTTCGAATTTTTATTCTCACAAAAAATAGAAGATTTACTGTTATGCAAACTACTGCATTAGTGATGAAATGGTATAAATAATATCAGCACACTTGTGAAAGAATATTAGATTTACCAAATGATGTGTATTGGGCACGTGGCATGATTTGTTTATTTTTGAACTTTGGCAAAAATCGAACATTTCTGCTACTTTGAGCTCAATTTCAAGGTATTTTTCATTATGAAACCAATCAAAATCATCTCAATTTCTGTAATATGTCTTCCATTCTATAAAATGAGACCAAGAAAACTAGAATACAACCATAAATACCATACGAAAATACAGTGCACAGTCGCTGTTTTAAACCAAAAACACAAAGTTTTTTTTCTCGTTACGCACTGTGTGCTACAGGATTCTTTTTATACTGTGCACACTCACCACATAGACCCATTCTTTCATATGTAGGCCTACCAGCTTTCTCTTGCTAGATTTGAAGGCGTTAGAATTTAGGCATACTAGTATGTCAATAACCCTGGTGCGTAAGCTGTACTAGTACGTCGGAAACCCTGAAAGGGTTAAACCTTCTCTTGCTACTTTCAGCATCACTTGTATGCCTACTGGGTGCCATGATTGCTTGGCAGATTTAAGATATGGCAAGAAAAAGATATGAACTCCTAGCAGAGGATGGTACGTATCCACGGGCGACGCACTCAAAATTTTTTCCCCTCCCGTGAATTGTGTTATGTTAATTTTATGAAGTGTTATAAAGAAATATGCCACAATTCTTCAGTTGTGCTATAACCAAAACGTGCCAGACAAAACTGTGTTAAATGACGGTCTACTGTAGTCTTTTTTTTTTTTTAACAAGTCTAGTTTTAAGTAGTCTGCCCAAAATGCCCTGGCATGATAGTGGCTTTCTTTCTACTTAGCAAACCAAAATTGTAATTACACATTGTAACCTTTACAAAGAAATTTATCTTTATCTTATCTTTATCTCTGTTAGCCTCACTTCCTCCTCCTTCAGCCTTATCACTTGATCCATCACAGTTGTCTTTTTTTTTTCTTATGTGGGTGTGGAGTACCTTCAGTTCTAATTTGGCCTTTGAAGTTATATCTTTTCAAAATGTTTTCCAAATTCTTATTATTGTATATTCATTTCTAACTCACCTGCTTGTTTCCCTTTTTTTTTGAGGTTTGATTTGTTTTGTATTTCTTACACAATCTTGCCTTTGCTGCATTCCTGATTGAATCATGGTCTATCTCTGTTTTTCCTGTTTTTCTTCATACTTGGTATGACTCTTTTTGCCTCTGGCACCTTGATTCCTTCCTTGTGCACCTTTGCCCTCAAATTCCCTTAACTGTTTTACTTCAGTTTTTCATGCCATTAGTTCCTCCTTCCCTTGTCCCATTTTTTACTTCTCCATTTTTTTCATTCCCTTTCCCACCAAGCACTTGATTGCTGGCACTTATTTGTTCCCCAGAAGTAATTTCAATTATAAACCAACTATAAGTCATGTTAATTTCAACTATGTTCTGTTCATTTTGAGTGAAAATGAGATCGTTTCCCTGACACTGTATGACCCTTTCAGGTTTAGCACTTCATTTGATTATATTACTGTCATTATTTTTACAATGTGGTCCCCTCATTTTTTTTTTCCTTTCACGTTAATTCAGATTGTATTTATGTAGATTGAATTTCATTTTATATACAGGGAAATATTAAACCTGTAGGGCTTATTAGGCCTTAATACCATAATCTGTAAGGATTTAATGTTAAGATTTAATCTAAGTCTGCTCGAAATGCCTAGCCATGCTAGGTGTCCTAGTGACCCCCTCTGTAATTAGTATTTTATAACATGTAAATCACACAATACCCAAAACCTGTAAACCCCACATTGTAACCCTTATAGAGAATAAACTTGAATTGAATTGAATTGAATAGAGCACTTGAGGAATGTAAGAGATTCAGGTTTGATCCAAGGAAGGGGAAGTTATGTCCTTTTTCCTTGGATCAAGAGCCCCACACCGACACCAAGGCACCTTCCCTGAAGGATAATGTTAGCTCAGACAATTCAACAATACTGTTTTCCTAGTCATTCTCTCTGTTTTCAGTATTACCTGGAGTTTACCTGGAGAGAGTTCCGGGGGTCAACGCCCCCGCAGCCCGGTCTGTGACCAGGCCTCCTGGTGGATCAGAGCCTGATCAACCAGGCTGTTGCTGCTGGCTGCACGCAATCCAACGTACGAGCCACAGCCCGGCTGGTCAGGAACCAACTTTAGGTGCTTGTCCAGTGCCAGCTTGAAGACTGCCAGGGGTCTGTTGGTAATCCCCCTTATGTATGCTGGGAGGCAGTTGAATAGTCTTGGGCCCCTGACACTTATTGTATGGTCTCTTAACGTGCTAGTGACACCCCTGCTTTTCATTGGGGGGATGTTGCATCGTCTGCCAAGTCTTTTGCTTTCGTAGTGAGTGATTTTCGTGTGCAAGTTCGGTACTAGTCCCTCTAGGATTTTCCAGGTGTATATAATCATGTATCTCTCCCGCCTGCGTTCCAGGGAATACAGGTTTAGGAACCTCAAGCGCTCCCAGTAATTGAGGTGTTTTATCTCCGTTACGCACGCCATGAAGGTTCTCTGTACATTTTCTAGGTCAGCAATTTCACCTGCCTTGAAAGGTGCTATTAGTGTGCAGCATTATTCCAGCCTAGATAGAACAAGTGACCTGAAAGGTGCTGTTAGTGTGCAGCAATATTCCAGCCTAGATAGAACAAGTGACCTGAAGAGTGTCATCATGGGCTTGGCCTCCCTAGTTTTGAAGGTTCTCATTATCCATCCTGTCATTTTTCTAGCAGATGCGATTGATACAATGTTATGGTCCTTGAAGGTGAGATACTCCGACATGATCACTCCCAGGTCTTTGACGTTGGTGTTTCGCTCTATTTTGTGGCCAGAATTTGTTTTGTACTCTGATGAAGATTTAATTTCCTTGTGTTTACCATATCTGAGTAATTGAAATTTCTCATCGTTGAACTTCATATTGTTTTCTGCACCCCACTAAAAAGATTTGGTTGATGCCCTCCCGGGGAGCCTTGCGTGTTTTCCCAATGGAAGCCCTTGGTCATGAAGATTGGGTGTATCTGCAAAGGAAGACCCCGGTGCTGTGGCTGACACCCTTGTCTATGTCGGATATGGGGGATGGAAACAAGATGGGAGCGAGTACTGTCCCTTGTGGAAAAGTTTTTTTCCCCGTAGCTCCTCGGACTTTACTCTGTTGAGGACTCCCTCCCCTGTGTTCTGTTATTTGGAAAAAATTTAATAGTTCCATCAAACCGACTTTTTTTTGTTATTCCTTTAGCATGCATTTTGTGGCTTTAGCCATGGCCCCACCCCCTTGTCAAAGGGTTTTTGGCAAAGTCTGTTATTTTTACTTCTGAAATTCTTTTTGTCTTCTATTTGCTTTTTAGGGACCTTTTTCGTAGTGCCCAATAGTTGAGACGGACGGGACGGACCTTTTTCAAAAACCCATGTTCCCCGGGGGTTGTGAAACGAGGGGTTTCTAGATGGGTGGGATTTGCTTTTTTGGGAAACCCTTTGGGAAAATTTTTTTATGATTGGGATTTTAGTGCCCCCACAAAAACGTAATGACATGATTGCAAAAAAAAAACCCCAAAAAACCCCCGGGGGTTAAACCCCGCAGTCATAGAGTCGGGGTCTAGGGGTTTAATGCGAGGGGACTGGATTTTTGAGACCCCTTTGCCGGGGGTTTTTAAACCCGGGCCCGGGGGTTGGTTTGGGTGTTAGTGCTATTGGTCTGTGGGTTCTTTCCCTGTTGTTTTTACTGCCCCCTTTGGGGAGGGGGGCCCTATGTCGGTTGTTTTTAGAATGTGGAAGACCCCCGTGTCCATGCTCCCTTCCCCTAGGATGGGAAAAAGGGTCAGGTTTGGGGCTTTCTTGCAAATTCTTGATGAAAAACGGAGTTCCATGAGTCTGGCCCCGGGGGCAGGGGTTTCATGGGCATGTTTATTTATCGCTGTTCGAAGTTATTTTGGGGTTTAGGATTAAAATGGATAGGGTTGTGTTAATCAAATTTTGTGGGTCTCTCATAAAAAATTCATTTTGATCTTCGATTCTCAGTCTGGTTAGCAAAAATTGCTTAAAAAATGATCATATTGGGTTTGGGAGCTCACTCTTTCCTTGCTGTAAACGTGTAGGACCCATCTTGTTTTAAATAGGGGCCCAATCTGGACGTTGTTCTCGACTTTGATTTGGCATAGGAGAAGAAATACTTTTTGGGGTTTTTTTCGATTTTTAATTTTTGGCTTTTTGTTCTTCCCCGATTCCCGATCCTTTAAGATTCCCTTTTGCTTAAGTTCGATGCTTGCTATTTCTTGACCAGTGTTTTTTCCTAAGCATTTTTAGATATTTGATCTTTTAGCCGCTCTGTTATTCTTTTCCTCGCCTGTAAAGGGAAACACCTTTTCTCTTTTTTTTACATTTCCTCCCTTTTTTTTAGGGAATAAGCCTTGTGCAAAACATCGAGTGCCACCAAGTTAGTCTGTTCTAGGCCCTAAAATTGGGGGTCTGTGTTGCTTAGTATATCTTCCCCGTTTTTATCGGTTTTTGGGCTTGGTTTTTTTGGTCCCCCTTTATGTTTTTTTTATTTAAGTTGGGGAATTTGGGGGAATTTCTCCCTATGACTAGTCTCATTTTTTCGGTCTGGGGCTCCACGCATACATGTTGAAAACCCCAGTTATGTTGTGATCCCGAGTTTTTTTTTTGAAAATGGTGAAAATTTCTTATCAGTATTTTTAGTGAAAATGAAAGGTTTTAGTGTAATTTTCCAGTCTAGTAAAGGGTTTAAATTTTTTGCTGGGGGTTTTAAAATTTAATTTTTGTGCAGAGATTTAAAAAGCTCGTGTGGTGTGAGTTTTCATTTTAGGCTGCCTTGGTGTTTTACTGCCCAAAAAATTATTTGTATATTCCCCATTTTTTGGTTTCCTTTAAATTGAAATCCCAGGAGCAAGATGTTGGGTGCAGGAGTGGAAGATTTTCCAGACAGGGGTAAATTTTTACCTGTTCCTGAATTGGGCTGTTGCACCGGGGGCTTTAGACTACCAAATGATGGGTTTTGGTTCTCGACCTTTACTGCTAAAACTTCCACTAATCTTTGGGGGCATTAAGCAGTTCTGTGCAAACAAGTGATCTGCAAGTACAGGCCCAACACCCCCCCTTTTCCCTGTTCACTCTGCCATCTGTATAGGTTGAACCCTGGGATCATTTTCTTGCCCAAGGATCCTTTTAGTGGGTCTCAGTAAAGCCGCGAACATTGCTTTGCCTCGCAAGACCCCCGGGATGAAGGTTTTTTGTTGTTTGTTGTGGTTTTAGCCCCTTTTATTTGCAAAGAAAAAAAATCATTGGACTGGGGGTTTTTGTTGGTACTGGGGGGGGAGGATTTTTTTTCCGGCATTAGTATCTGTATCTTTTGGGTTTGGGGGGAGGCCATGACTGGGTTTCCACTTGGGAATGACTGGATTTGGTGTCGATTTTGCCATTTCCCCGCCCGTTTTTTTTTCCTTCCTGGACTAAAAAACCCCTCCCCCTTGAGGGCTGTGGTACCCAGGTTTTTCCCCGGCCTGGATGTTTTTTACTTTTTTTCCCCCCTTTAGATGGTGTGCCTGGGAATTTTAAATTATAGCACAGTTTTCCCGTACTGAAGAGGGGAAAGTTCAGGGGGAAAAAGTTACAGGAAGGAGTTTGATTTCCTGTTGTATAGGGGGTGGGGATTTTTTAGGGGGGGGTCATATTTTCGTCCCGTCTTTTTCCAGATTTCCCATGCCTGCAGAACCAAGTGCATAGTATGTGCCCGGCTTGGTTTTCCCTTTTCCTTGGGTTTTTGTACTGTATTCCCGTTTGGGGCATGTTTTTTCCCCGTCTTATTCCCATCCTCCGAGCACCAACAATGGAGCCCCACCCGTTTTTTTTTGGAATATATCCTCACTATTGCTAGGGAGTCCTCTTGTTTGCTATTTCCTGTGGGATTTCTAGTTTGCAATATTGGTTTTATCTTACTTTTACTACCTTGTTTCCCTACTACGGTTTCCCTTGGGCATTTATATTTATTCCTTCCTGCGTAAATTCCCAAATACCCGGACAAAATCTCCAGCTTTTCCATTACGTCTCCCCGGACAGCCCTCCACTTCCCATTACTGCCCCGGACAGCACTATCAGCCCCCCTTTTACTGACTACCGGACATCACCTCCACCTTACAGCTTCTGACACATGGCCAGTACCAAGGGCAGTACC
>NC_069476.1:4493131-4537251 GCF_026875155.1 Cherax quadricarinatus | reverse complement strand
GATAAAAATAAGCCGTATAGTTGATATTAGTGTCATATTCTCCAACAATAAACTCATGTCCCCTCCCTCTACCCCATCTGCCATACACCAACAAGAGTCTTCAGTAAAGGTAAGTGTGATGTTAAATGTTCATTTATATATTTTATTAGTGTTTTACATTTATTTGGCATTCTTTTCTGCATGTAAATCTATATTTAACCTAGGGAAGTGACCCCTGAAGTGACCTAGAGTCCTTATGGAGGGAGATTCTCCTTCCAAACAATAACCTCTCTTCCCTCTCTCCTCTTCCCTGTCTTCCATTCATCAGCAACAGCCTTCAATGAAAGTAAATGTCATGTTGAATGTTCATTCTTTTGTGCATATAAATCTATCTTTAAGGTAAAAAAAAATTTTTTTGTTGATACTTCTGGGTATCTGAAACGAATTAATTGAATTTATATTATTTCTTATGGGAAAATGGATTCGCAGATCATCAATTTAGATAATAGTCACATAATCTGGAACAGATTAATTATGAAAAACGAGGGTCTACTGTATTTCTAGGCAATAGTATGTGACTAAAATAGGTGAAAATGTTCACCTGTCAATGTTTGTGCAGTTATTGTGTACCATACAATGAGTGTATATATCCAAAATATGGCTTATATTGGTCTCACAAGCCATAAAAGTTACTTGAAAAAATAAAATGTTAAAAAATAAAAGAAAAACATAGGAAAAAATAAACTATTACCGCATGACCGGCAGTCGGCGATGTTGCCGTAAGCGGCTCATTTTGTTAACTTCATGCCTCCATATCTCAGTAAGTATTGATCACAATTTTTTTTTTTTGGCCTATAATACTCACAAAAATATGCTCCATCATTTCATAAGAAAAACTTTTTTTGAAAATTTTTTGACCCTGAGAAGTTTGGGAGATGGCCTGTCGACCCTGAAAGGGTTAAGACTAAAAATATTTTAAGGTAAGTAATGAGTGTATACTAAATGCATTTTATCGCTCTAGGACTCTTTAAATGTCGAAGTGTATTACGTGTGGGTGGGCATGGGTAGTTTGGCCTGGCTGGCTGCCATACCTACCACACCTAACTTCTTACAATAAACACTACTCACTTCTCGCCCTACATTAAGAATACAAATATTTTGAGGTAAGTAATGAGTGTACTGTGTGTGTATTTTACTTTTTATTGTTTTTTAATGCCTTGTTCTATTGCTAACTTAATATATGTTAGTGTAAACTTATTATCTGACATTTATAAGTGGAAAAAATGGTGTTCTACTTTCCGGCGATGTCTGCTTTCTGGCAGTAGCCTGGAACCTAACCTGCTGTATCAGTGGGACCCTACTGTACTAATAATAATACACTGCAGCAGGCCTGTTGACCCATACTAGGCAGGTCCTTCACAATCCATCCCACTAACAGAATATTTGTCCAACTCAGTTTTCAATGCTACCCAAACAATAAGCTTTAATAATTCTGTTTACTCATGTGCAAGTCCCACTCACATCCAACCCCTCTCACTCATGTATTTATCCAACACAAATTTAGAACTACTCAAGGTTTTAGCCTCAACTATACTAGGCAGACTGTTCCACTCATCAGCGGTGACCTGTACTTAACTCAGTGGTGACTTGTACTTAACTCTGTGAAAACGTGTCTTGTGTGCTCTCTGTGAATCTGAATAAGATGTCCTCTCTTGAGCAACTCTACCAGCAGCTAAAGGAAGAACTGAGGATGGCTAAGCTTGAGATACAGCGACTGACTGAGGAAAACAAGAAGATTCGTAGTAATCCTCCTGTTGAGAATCCTCAAGCCAAGAAAGGAACCTGGACAGTGGCTGGAAAGCATAGGACAAAGTTAAGGATCAAGAGGACAGATGGAAAGGTAGAATCAACGAAGATCCAGGAAACTGTTGTGGAAACATCAAACCCATTCTCCATGCTACCTGATGAATGTGAGTCGACTACTGGGAACATCACGATGAACGACACCAAGGAAGGTAAAAACATTGTTGGAGATAGCTAGGTTAGGTACATGGATAGGGCCTTCTGCTTGAAGGATAGGAGTAGGAGGCAGAGGGTGTGTTTTCCTGGGGCTGGGATGAAGGATATTGTTAGCCGTCTGGATGACATTATGAGAGGTAATGGGAGCAATCCTATTATCTGTCTCAGTGCTGGAGGCAACGATGTTGGCAGACATAGGAGTGAGGGCCTGATTAGCAGGTATAGGTCAGCAATAGAGATAATTAGGAGGAAGGGTGGGAACTCTGTCATTTGTGGTATTTTGCCAAGGAGAGGAATTGGAAATGAATGGTTGTCCAGAGCAATTGGTGTCAATTGCTGGCTGGACAAATACTGTAAGGAAAATGCAGTAACATTCATTGACAACTGGGACTTCTTCTGTGGCAGAAATGACATGTATGCCAGGGATGGGGTTCACTTATCTAGGTTAGGGATGGGGGCACTGGCAACTGCAGTGGAGGGAGCAGTTTGGGCTTTAACCCCTTGACTGTCACAACCCCCAATCCTGAAGTGTCTCCTGGTGTCGCAAAATTTAAAAAAAAAAAAAAATTCTTATGAAATGATAGAAAATCTTTTCCTGATTGTAATGACACCAAAAACACGAAATTTGATGGAAAACTTACGGAATTACGCTCTCGCGAAGTTAGCAACCTCGGCAATATTTACAAATCAGCGATTTCGCCCACTTTGAGCCCTATTTTCGGCTAATTCCATTGTTCCAATCGACCAAACTCATAGCTCTTTCTTTAGAACTCCATTTTTTCTATCCATTGAGTACAAGAAACTGCCCATTTACCGATTTCAACTACCCAATAACGTGGTCAGAAATTTGCAATTTGGCCAATTTCACGAAAATTAAAAAATATGACAATTCCAAAATAACGTCCAGAATGAACAATGCAGACATTCCTGGCTCTAAAATAACATTTTCTTTGGTCATCAGTCACGTCTCCAGGCCCCTTTGATATTACTCTTGCTTTCTATTTTGAATTTTTATTCAAACAAACAATAGAAGATTTACTGTTATGCAGACTACTGCAATACTGTAATAATTGTATAAATAACATAAACCCATTCATGACTGCATATTAGAATGGCTACTTGGACATTTATTGGACAATGACATCATTTGTTTACTTTTGAACATTGGCAAAAATCAAACATTTCCCCTACTTCGAGCTCCATTTCCAGGTTCTTTTTATAGTAAAATCAATCAAAATCACCTCTATTTCTATAATATGTTTTCCATTCTATCAAATGAGACCAAGAAAACGAGAATACAACCATAAATACTATACAAAAATAGACCACAAAATCGGCATTTTAATTAAAAAAAAACGGTCGGAGTTTTTATTTTCTCATTATGCACTGCATGCTCCAGGATTGTTTTTATATGGTGCACACTGACCACACAGACCCATTCTCTCACATGTGGGCCTACCAGCTTTCTCCTGCTTGATTTGAAGTCGCTAGAATTTATGAGTATATATACGTCAAACACGGTACCTCGTAAGCCGTATATATACAACCTCGACAGTCAAAGGGTTAAACTAGGATTAGTGGTACGAGTTATGGCGGGAAAAGAGTGAAGTCCCAGTGTAGCAATATTATGTGTTCTAGGGGAACTAGTAATAGGCAGAATGAGGTGGATATTGGAAAGCCAGTGGCACTAGGTGACAAGGACAGTAATAGGTTTAGTGGAAAAACAGAAATGAGCAGGAAGGGTAAAGAAAAAGGAGGGTCTTTAACATTATGCTAATAGCCGTAGTGCTAGGAATAAGATGGACAAGTTTAGTTGCTAGTGCAGGTAACACTGATGTATTTGCCATAACTGAGACATGGTTTAATTAAAAAAGTTGGGACATGCCTGCAGAATATCACATTAAGGGTTTTAAATTGTTCCAAGTAGATAGAAGTATCGGGAAGGGGAGTGGGGTGGCACTGTATGTCCGAGATCGCTTGAACTGTTGCATAAAAACGGGTATTAAGTCTGAAGTAACACATACATAGTCTGTTTGGATAGAATTTACAGAGGGGCATGAAAAATTGATATACCCCCAAACTTAGATAGGGACCAAGTGAGACTACTATGGGAGGAAATTGTTAAGGCCACAAGGCATGATAACGTAGTAATTCTAGAAGACTAACTTTAGTCATATTGGTTGGAAGTTCTTGACTGGGAATTTAGAATCTAATGGCTTCTTAGTAGTTCAGGATTGTTTTTTGAAGCAGTTTGTGACAGAACCTACAAGGGGAAATAACTTGCTTGACTTGGTTTTGGCAAATAAGGAAACCCTCATTAATAATTTAGAAATTACAGAGGAACTCGGCACAAGCAATCACAAATCGTGATAGTAGGGATAATTCAGTAATGGTCCCAGATTTTCACTTAGCAGATTACAATGGGCTTAGAAAACACTTATCTGTGGACTGGGGTAACAAAGAGCATTATCAGTATGACAGCTTTCCTAACACAATACATGCTGCCCAAAGGACATATATCCCATATAAGGAAATTAGATCGAATAGAAATGACCCAAAATATGTGAATAATAGGCTCAAATATCTTTTAGGGCAGAAGAAAGGAATTTATAGGTGTATCAAAAGAGGTGTCATCTTATGAATCAGTATATTGACATTAAGAGGGACGTTAAAAAGGGGGATAAGAAAAGCTAAATGGGAGTACGAAATTTAAGTTGCTAGGGATTCGAAAACTAACTCAAAAAGTTTTTTCCAGGTGTATAGAACAAAAGTTAGGGACAAGATAGGTCCCCTTAAAAATAATTTGGGGCATCTTACTGATAAAGATAATGAAATGTGCGCGATTTTTAATAATTATTTTCTCTCGGTTTTTGCACAGGAAGACACTAAAAATATCCCAGTAATTAATTTTTATAGTGGGCCTGAAGAAGATAAATTATGTAACATCACAGTCACTGGTGAAATGGTTATGAAACAAATAGACTGATTGAAACAAAATAAATCATCTGGTCCTGATGAGCTTTTTTCAAGGGCTCTTAAGGAATGCAAAATGGAACTCTGTGATCCATTAACTAATATTTTTAATTATCTCTTCAAACAGGTGTAGTGTCTGATATGTGGAAGATGGCTAATGTAATTCCTATTTTTTAAAGCAAGGGACAAGTCGTTACCATCAAATTACCGCCAATAAGCTTGACCTCAATTGTAGGCAAATTACTAGTCAGTTATAGCTGAGATTATAAGAAGCCATCTGGATGAGCATATTCTGATTAATGATACTTAGCATGGAGTCACGAGAGGCCGTTCTTGTCTAATTTATTAACTTTCTTCAGTAAAGCTTTTGAAGCTGTTGATCATGATAAAGAATTTTATTTTGTTTACTTAGATTTTAGTAAGGCTTTTGATAGAGTACCGCACCAAAGACTTTAACAAAAAAAGGCACAATACCGTTACTGGAATGATACACAAATAGACCGCACATAGAAAAGAAGAGCTTATGACGACATTTCGGTCTGACTTGGACCTCTTACAAAGTCACACAAACGAGAAGTAGAGCAGGAATGGTATATACCTACCATCCGACTTACGACCGAGTTCAGTTCTGAGAAACCGATCGTAAGTTGAAATGGTCGTAAGTCGAACTTTACTACTGAATATCAACAAAACATTTTTATAATGACTTTATTTTATTGTTTTAGTTTGGTATTTCATGTTTTACTTTTTATTTTGTTAGTACTGTATTTTATACTGTAAGGTTTAGGATAAACACTGTGTACAACACAAACACTTGTTTATTCCCCAGAAATTTGGCATAAAAAACACGTAAGTCGAGTGGTCGTAAGTCGAGCATTTCGTAAGTCAGATGGTAGGTGTATATAGGCAGGAAGTGGTAGTGGTAGGAGTAGCAGTAGTAGTGGAGGTGGAAGGAAGTAGGCCGAGGTTTGGTAGATGGTAACTCGACACCACCACCAGCCTTGAAATGATGGACCCAGTTCCTCACTGAAGGCTCACACACACCAACATTCTCCACTGTTTCTTTCATCTGATGACCAAAACCAAAGGGAACACCAGACAAAGGATGGGGCAGATGAGACAAAAGTGCAACACTTCCTCACCACGGCAGCCACGTGAGCACTGAGGAGTCACTGTGGAGTGTGGTAGCAGGCTGTGACTTCATACTAACGGCTGCTACCTGGCATAATGCATTGACGAATCAAGACCCCCTATATGGTAGGCCTTTGATTTTCATCATGGCATTATGCCGGGGCGTTCACCTGGCATAATGCCGTGACTAGCACTGTAGGTCTCTCCTATATGACACTTGGCCTCCAATTTGAATCCATCATACACAAAAACTTTTTATCCTGTTTCTCTGTCAATAACAGATAATGAAGAATGATTGGTCATGGTTTGGGCCATCCCAATAACTGAAACAAACCTAGTAAAAAAAAAAAAACAGGCCAAGGATGTAGGAGCACCCCTATCTGTCCTAAAGAAAATCTTCAAAATTTATATATGTCTGCTGCTTCAAGGGCTATTTCAGGCCACCTCATCGGAAATTCACCAAAATTATCTCCATTTCACTAGTATATGTCTGCTCAAACAAATGATACCAAGAAACAGCTAAAAAAAAAAAAATGAAAACCACTTGCTAATGCCTCAGTTACTATTTTAATCCAAAACAGCAGGTCAGAGGTTAGCTATTCCCATCAAGCAGTGAGTGAGGCAGGACATTTTTTTTATACTGTGCACAACCACCACATAGATCCATTCTCTCATGACAAGGCTAAAGGTTACACCTCAAAGCATATTTAACCCTTTGAGGGTCGACAGGCCCTCTCCGAAACTCGTTCTCAGGGTCGGCCAAATTTAAAAAAAAAAAAAAATTATTTTCTCTTATGAAAAGATAGAGAATCTTTTCCCGATCATAAAGACACCAAAAGTTTGAAATTTGATAGAAAACTTACGGAATTATGCTCTCGCAAAGTTAGCGGTCTCGGCGATGTTTACGCATCGGCGATTTTGCCCACTTTGAGCCCCATTTTCGGCCAATTTCACTGTACTAGTCGACAAAAAACATGAATATTTCGCTAGAACTCCATTTTCTCAATCGAATGGGTGCAAGAAACCACCCATTTATAAATTCAACTATCCAGTACAGTGGTCAGAATTTAGCAATTTTGCCAATTTCAACCACAAATTTCAAAAGATGCCAATTTTCCGAATAGGGTCCAGAATAAACAAGATAGACATTCCTGGCACTAAAATGACATTTCCTCTAGTCATTAGTCATGTCTCAAGGCCCCTCTTATATTCTTTTGCTTTCCACTTTGAATTTTTATTTTCACAAAAAAATATAAGATTTACTGTTATGCAGACTACTGCATTAGTGTAAAAAAAGGTATAAATATTATTGGTGCACTTGTAAAAGAATAAATTTGACTCACCAGTTGATGTGTATTGCACGATTGGCACGATTTGTTTACTTTGAAGTTTGGTAAAAAATCGAACATTTCTGCTACTTTGAGCTCAATTTCAAGGCACCTTTCATTGTAAAACCAGTCAAAATCATCTCAATTTCTGTAATATGTCTTCCATTCTATAAAATGAGACCAAGAAAACTAGAATACAACAATAAATACCATACGAAAATACACTGCAAAGTCTCTGATTTATTCAAAAAAAATGGTCAAAGTTATTTTTTTCTCATTATGCACTGTGTGCTGCAGGATTTTTTTTAGACTGTGCACACTGACCACATAGACCCATTCTTTCATATGAAGGCTTACCAGCTTTCTCCCACTAGGTTTGAGGCCGCTAGAATTTATGAGTACTAGTACGTCAAAAACCCCTACGCGTAAGACGTACTAGTACGACGAAAACCCTCAAAGGGTTAAGGGTGTAACACTTGCCGCACAGTCCACATGTTTCTACTCTGTTGAGTAGACTTCAGGATGTACATGTTTATAGAGGGGCCACAGATATATCAGATCACTTTCTAGTTGTAGCTACACTGAGAGTAAAAGGTAGATGGGATACAAGGAGAATAGAAGCATCAGGGAAGAGAGAGGTGAAGGTTTATAAACTAAAAGAGGAGGCAGTTAGGGTAAGATATAAACAGCTATTGGAGGATAGATGGGCTAATGAGAGCATAGGCAATGGGGTCGAAGAGGTATGGGGTAGGTTTAAAAATGTAGTGTTAGAGTGTTCAGCAGAAGTTTGTGGTTACAGGAAAGTGGGTGCAGGAGGGAAGAGGAGCGATTGGTGGAATGATGATGTAAAGAGAGTAGTAAGGGAGAAAAAGTTAGCATATGAGAAGTTTTTACAAAGTAGAAGTGATGCAAGGAGGGAAGAGTATATGGAGAAAAAGAGAGAAGTTAAGAGAGTGGTGAAGCAATGTAAAAAGAGAGCAAATGAGAGAGTGGGTGAGATGTTATCAACAAATTTTGTTGAAAATAAGAAAAAGTTTTGGAGTGAGATTAACAAGTTAAGAAAGCCTAGAGAACAAATGGATTTGTCAGTTAAAAATAGGAGAGGAGAGTTATTAAATGGAGAGGTAGAGGTATTGGGAAGATGGAAGGAATATTTTGAGGAATTGTTAAATGTTGATGAAGATAGGGAAGCTGTGATTTCGTGTATAGGGCAAGGAGGAATAACATCTTGTAGGAGTGAGGAAGAGCCAGTTGTGAGTGTGGGGGAAGTTCGTGAGGCAGTAGGTAAAATGAAAGGGGGTAAGGCAGCCGGGATTGATGGATAAAGATAGAAATGTTAAAAGCAGGTGGGGATATAGTTTTGGAGTGGTTGGTGCAATTATTTAATAAATGTATGGAAGAGGGTAAGGTACCTAGGGATTGGCAGAGAGCATGCATAGTTTCCTTTGTATAAAGGCAAAGGGGATAAAAGAGAGTGCAAAAATTATAGGGGGATAAGTCTGTTGAGTGTACCTGGTAAAGTGTATGGTAGAGTTATAATTGAAAGAATTAAGAGTAAGACGGAGAATAGGATAGCAGATGAACAAGGAGGCTTTAGGAAAGGTAGGGGGTGTGTGGACCAGGTGTTTACAGTGAAACATATAAGTGAACAGTATTTAGATAAGGCTAAAGAGGTCTTTGTGGCATTTATGGATTTGGAAAAGGCGTATGACAGGGTGGATAGGGGGGCAATGTGGCAGATGTTGCAAGTGTATGGTGTAGGAGGTAGGTTACTGAAAGCAGTGAAGAGTTTTTACGAGGATAGTGAGGCTCAAGTTAGAGTATGTAGGAAAGAGGGAAATTTTTTCCCAGTAAAAGTAGGCCTTAGACAAGGATGTGTGATGTCACCGTGGTTGTTTAATATATTTATAGATGGGGTTGTAAGAGAAGTAAATGCGAGGGTCTTGGCAAGAGGCGTGGAGTTAAAAGATAAAGAATCACACACAAAGTGGGAGTTGTCACAGCTGCTCTTTGCCGATGACACTGTGCTCTTGGGAGATTCTGAAGAGAAGTTGCAGAGATTGGTGGATGAATTTGGTAGGGTGTGCAAAAGAAGAAAATTAAAGGTGAATACAGGAAAGAGTAAGGTTATGAGGATAACAAAAAGATTAGGTGATGAAAGATTGAATATCAGATTGGAGGGAGAGAGTATGGAGGAGGTGAACGTATTCAGATATTTGGGAGTGGACGTGTCAGCGGATGGGTCTATGAAAGATGAGGTGAATCATAGAATTGATGAGGGAAAAAGAGTGAGTGGTGCACTTAGGAGTCTGTGGAGACAAAGAACTTTGTCCTTGGAGGCAAAGAGGGGAATGTATGAGAGTATAGTTTTACCAACGCTCTTATATGGGTGTGAAGCGTGGGTGATGAATGTTGCAGCGAGGAGAAGGCTGGAGGCAGTGGAGATGTCATGTCTGAGGGCAATGTGTGGTGTGAATATAATGCAGAGAATTCGTAGTTTGGAAGTTAGGAGGAGGTGCGGGATTACCAAAACTGTTGTCCAGAGGGCTGAGGAAGGGTTGTTGAGGTGGTTCGGACATGTAGAGAGAATGGAGCGAAACAGAATGACTTCAAGAGTGTATCAGTCTGTAGTGGAAGGAAGGCGGGGTAGGGGTCGGCCTAGGAAAGGTTGAGGGAGGGGGTAAAGGAGGTTTTGTGTGCGAGGGGCTTGGACTTCCAGCAGGCATGCATGAGCGTGTTTGATAGGAGTGAATGGAGACAAATGGTTTTTAATACTTGACGTGCTGTTGGAGTGTGAGCAAAGTAACATTTATGAAGGGATTCAGGGAAACCGGCAGGCCGGACTTGAGTCCTGGAGATGGGAAGTACAGTGCCTGCACTCTGAAGGAGGGGTGTTAATGTTGCAGTTTAAAAACTGTAGTGTAAAGCACCCTTCTGGCAAGACAGTGATGGAGTGAATGATGGTGAAAGTTTTTCTTTTTCGGGCCACCCTGCCTTGGTGGGAATCGGCCGGTGTGATAATAATAAAAAAAAAATAATAATAATATTCTGTACATTTCTTGCTTTGTTTAGTTTTTTTTTTTACAGTTTCCAGTAACTTTAATGCCCCTTGAGACTGATATCATGCACAATGAATACACGTCCACCACACACTAAAAGTGTTATCAGTAAGTTGTTTACAAATCATGTTTGCACAACAATGTAAACACATACAAATGTTTCACATTACTACTGTCATAACATTTATCTATATATATCCAGGCACTAGTCATGTTTCTGTTTACAGTGTATGGAAGTCCATGAAGCTCTCCTCCATACACAATGGTGTTTTACACACACAAAACGTGCATGTGACTTTGCTTGGCACCTTATTGTGTGGGTGCACAGACATGACCTCTCTTCTGAGCCCATTTCATCTTTTCTGTAGCAGGAATTACTGTTAGGAAGTGATCACCAAACTTCAAACAAGAGGGTATTCAATAATCATTTCTCAATTACATTTCTGGTGCCCTGAGCATCACTTCGTCATTAGAAGTTTGAAACCAAAGGAGTCATCACTGGCTCCATAAATATCATTGCTGAGCAGTCATTCCCGGCAAAGGGGTGGAAACAGTGGACGTGTTCACCCATCAGTAAAATGGGTACCTAGGTGTTAGTTGATTGGTGTGGGTCGCATCCTTGGACAAAACTGACCTAATTTGCCGGAAATGCTCTGCATAACAGGTGGCTTTCTATATAGTGGTATGTCATTGATGTCAGCTAGACCTCTGTACCTTGTACATGTAGTAAACAAAGATATTTTTATTATTATAATTATAGTGCATGGTGAACAAGGTTTACTAAATATAGTGTTCCCACAATACACTGTGGGGGCCTTGTTTTTTTTGTATACTGACTATGCAGACCCATCTCCGCTAAATTTAAAGTTGCTACAATTTTGGCATAGATATATGTCAGGGACCCTGACATCAATAACTGCCATACATACATGACTGGCACTGAAAGGGTTAAAATGAAAAGAATGCCGAATACCTAATCAAAAATAGGTTTACCACTCAGAATTCAATGATGATGTTACTGCAATCCTACAAACATCATAATTAAGATTATTGCTGAGAAGTTAAGAGTCTACTTTTCTGTACCTGCATAAAGATAAAATAAGAATTTTTAGCAGTAAAGCATTGAGGTAAAAATGCCTTACTGACCAGGCCTAATTCGTCAGGAAAGACAAGCAGTTGTCACAGTCATTGGAAATAATTACTCAAACGAACGAATTTTACAATTAACCCTTTCACTGTTGATGCCACATAGATACGTCTTACGAGCCAGTGTTGATGTATTAATATGCCAAAATTCTAGCAACTTCAAATCTAATGGGAGAAAGCTGGTAGGCCTACATGTGAGAGAATGCATCTGTGCGATCAGTGTGCGCAGTATGAAAAAATCTACATTGCATTGTGGGAACGCCATTTCAGTAGTCCTTGTTTACCATGCCTTGCGGTAAGAAATATCTCGCTCCCCGGTGAACTGGGACTCTTCTGTTCCCAAGTGATAGTGCTAACACAGACGGAAGTGTCAGTGAAGATGAATTTCATGGTTTTGAGGAGTTTGTGACCGAAAGCAATGCCCAGGATAACGGAAATAGTGTTGCAAACTCAGAAGATCCTCGACCTTCCACCTCTAGTGCTGGGCTGTCATTCACGTTCAGTTGTACCATGGTGAAAGAGAAAACTCTTATTTCCCCATGTCCAGGACTCGGATGTGAGCAGTGATAATGATAGTGATTGTGATTTCCAAATTCTTGATTACAATTCCAATAGTGACAGTGAGGAGTAATATTCTCCAGTGAAGCATCAATATATACAATGCTACATGCATTCTGGTTGTGTGACATATGCTGTTCCAAGGCAAAGGAGTACATCTCGGCGTACATCCCATGGCCCTACACCAGGAATAAATAATGAAAATGACAATGATATTGTTACAATTGGGATGGATGATGTGCATGCATCATCAGTTGGCAGTGGTGCCATGTGCCATGAGGCACCAGCAGTGGCCCATGCTGGTAGCCACACTGCTGACTCAGCACAGCTACAACAAAGGCCACCCTCATCCACCCACCCACCACACCAACCTGCACAACCACAATTTGCACAACCACAACCACCTGTCAATACCAAGTACCCACCAGCAGACTGCATCTGGGATTGGCAGCAAGGTGCCAATTTTGTTACTAATCCCCATCACTTTGATGAAACTCAAAGTGAAATACGGCCATCTTGTACACTTGGGAACAATGCCACTGAACTGGAATGTTTTGAATTATTCTTTGAACCCCTGATGGATATTATTGTTAAGGAAAGTAACATACTTCAAGTATACCATGGCAAACACAATCATTTAACCAAAATCATGCTTACACCAGTGGAAGGAGACAACTGTGGCTGAGAAGTATCTGTTCTTTGCCACAATAATGCTTATGCCACATGTGTATAAGTACACTGTCACATCATACTGGTCGACAGACCGCATGATTTCAGCCCCAGCTTTCAGTGGTGTAATACCAGTCAATCGATTTGTGCTACTGTTATGTAGCACCTGACAGAAACTACAGGTTATATAAGGTTAGGAATGTGTTTATGTATCTGAAACAAAAGTTCTGTATGTATTTTTATCCCTTCAGGAAGCTTGCTATTGATGAATCTTTGATTCTGTTCAAAGGTAGACTGTTGTTTAAGCAGTGTACACCAAGCAAGAGGAAATGCTTTGGTATAAAATTATTTGTACTTTGAGATTGCTACAGTGGTCTTGTATTGGATATAATTGTGTACACTGGAAGTAATACATTGCAAGATACCAGGAAATTATTGGGTATCTCTGGTGATGTGGTTAGAACAATGATGGAACCATACTCAACGGTTTCTTGTGAGTGAACATGACAGACGTGTGTGGCACAGTACGTGCAAATTGTGAGCATATGCCCAGGTTTGATGCAGGCATTCACAGAGGTATAGTACAGGCGTTTGCTGCAAATGACATCATGGCATTTCGGTGGCATGACAAACGAGATGTCATATTGTTGACATCAATTCACCGAAACGAAATGACAGTGGCAGGCAGAATAGAGGGGCCAATGAACCCATTCTAAAATCTGCAGTTGTGATGGACTACACCCTCAATATCTGCTCAGTGAACAAACGTGACATGCAAATTGGGTTTGCTGATTGTGTTTGCAAGAGTTATAAGTGGTACATAAAACTCTTTTTCCATCTTCTGAACATTTCCATGCTCAGTGCTTATAATATGTACAAGTTGAAAACCAGAAACAAACCGCCACATGGCGAATTTTGTTTGTCATCAGACAAATAATATTCAAGTACCAAGTAACAACAACTGCAATAGAAAATTGCCCACAATATTATCACCAAATACCCTCTCGTCTGAGGCCTGGTGATTACTACCTAATAAAACTGCCTCCTACTAACAAGAAAAATGCTCAGAAGAGGTGTCATGTCTGTGCACACAAAAAAACCGCCACAAAAGCTCAGAGACACTCGTTATATGTATGAGGAAGGTAAAACACCACTGTGCACAACACCATGTTTCAAAGAGTTCCACAAGCTGCAGCACTTCTAGGAACATGTCCAGTGACTCTGTATGTGTATAAATATTATAGAACAATAGTAATAACTTTTTTTATTTGTGTAAACACAGCTTGTAAACAATATAATGAAAACGTACGCTTATTGTGTTTGCATACAACGAGTGTATATACGTATATACATTATGCACTATATTGGTCTCACAGGCCACAAATGTTACTTGAAAAATTAAAAAATAAAAGAAAAAAGCACAAAAGTAAAAATAATATTACCGAGTGACCGGCAGTCTCAGATGTTTCTGCGAGCGGTTCACTGTCAACTTTATGCCTCTATATCTCAGTAAGTAATGATTTCAATTTTTTGTTTTATTTTGTTTTAAAACCTAAAAATATTCTTGAAGATTTTGGTAAGAAAATTAATAACAGTGTACACAAAATATACATTGGTTCAAGAATAAAGCTATCTAGCAGAACATTTCACACAAAGCAAATTGAATATGCAAAAACAAATGCATAATTTCTTAAAAGTGAATGAGAGTTTATGGAAGATAAGTCAATATTTGTAGAGGATTGTCCTCTTCAAGGGGGGCTCCTTGTTGTGGTGAAGAGGCTCTTGGTCTGAGGAATTACACCTGTTGGTCTCCTTCCTCAGACTGCACCTAATTACCCCCCAATCCCCCCTTCCCTATCCCATCCTACCCTTTTCCTTTCCTCCTCCTCCTCCCCACCCCTCCCTTTTGCCCTTCCTCTTTTTGGCCTTTGGGATTTTTCCCACGGGCGCGCTAGTTCCTAGGTAGGGGAAAGGGTACCGGGGTCCATCCCATTCCGTTGAGGTTCGTGGCGGTGGCGTAGTTTGCCGTGGAATCTGGATTGCCTGGGGATGTCCCAATCCCTCTCCGGTATCCCGGAGTGCGGCTTTGGGTGTCTTTCGGGCGACGGGTGTATCTCTGGAAGCCACCTTTCGGATTCCAGGGGTGGTGGCCGAAGGAAGTATGCTTTGTGGAGGATACCCGGCTGCCCTCTCTTTTGTTCACCAAGGTAGCTCGGCAGATGTGAGGTTGCTATCCCGGATTGCTGGTTTACTGGCATGAAGGGTAGGGTACATAAGAACATAAGAAAGGAGGAACACTGCAGGAGGCCTGTTGGCCCATACTAGGCAGGTCCTTTACAATTCATCCCACTAACAAAACATTTGCCCAACCCAATTTTCAATGCCACCCAAGAAATAAGCTCTGATGTGAAAGTCCCACTCAAATCCAACCCCTCCCACTCATGTACTTATCCAACCTAAATTTGAAACTACCCAAAGTCCTAGCCTCAATAACCCAACTAGGTAGACTGTTCCACTCATCAACTACCCTATTTCCAAACCAATACTTTCCTATGTCCTTTCTAATCTAAACTTATCTAATTTAAATCCATTACTGTGGGTTCTCTCTTGGAGAGACATCCTCAAGACCTTATTAATATCCCCTTTATTAATACCTATCTTCCACTTATACACTTCGATCAGGTCTCCCCTCATTCTTCGTCTAACAAGTGAATGTAACTTAAGAGTCTTCAATCTTTCTTCATAAGGGAAGATTTCTAATGCTATGTATTAATTTAGTCATCCTACGCTGAATGTTTTCTAACAAATTTATGTCCATTCTGTAATATGGAGACCAGAACTGAGCTGCTAATCTAGGTGAGGCCTTACTAATGATGTATAAAGCTGCAGTATGACCTCTGGACTTCTGTTGCTTACACTTCTTGATATAAATCCCAGTAATCTATTTGCCTTATTACGTATGCTTAGGCATTGCTGTCTTGGTTTAAGGTTGCTGCTCACCATAACCCCCAAGTCCTTTTTGCAATCTGTATGGCTAAGTTCTACATCATTTAACTTATAAGTACTAGGGTTATGGGCATTCCCGAGCTTCAGAACCTTGCATTTATCTACATTGAACTGCATCTGCCACTTTTCTGACCAAGAATAGAGTTTGTTTAAATCCTCCTGAAGTTCCATAACATCTACGTTTGAATCAATTATCCTACCTATCTTTGTGTCATCAGCGAATTTGCTCATATCACTAGTAATTCCCTCATCAAGATCATTGATATATATTATAAACAACAACGGGCCCAAGACTGATCCCTGTGGAACGCCACTTGTTACAGATCCCCACTCGGATTTAACCCCATTTATGGACACACTCTGCTTCCTGTCAGTGAGCCATGACTCGATCCACGAGAGCACTTTTCCCCCAATGCCATGAGCTGCCACTTTCTTTAACAGTCTATGGTGCAGAACTCTATCAAAAGCCTTACTAAAATCTAAGTAAATAATATCAAATTCTTTATCATGGTCAACAGCCTCAAAGCTTTACTGAAGAAAGTTAATAAATTAGTTAGACAAGACCGGCCTCTTGTGAATCCATGCTGAGTATCATTAATCAAGCTATGCTTATCGAGATGGCTTCTTATAATCTCAGCTATAACTGACTCTAGTAATTTGCCTACAATTGAGGTCAGGCTTATTGGGCGGTAATTTGACGGTAACGACTTGTCCCCTGTTTTAAAAATAGGAGTTACATTAGCCATCTTCCACATATCAGACACTACACCTGTTTGAAGAGATAAATTAAAAATATTAGTTAATGGTTCACAGAGTTCCATTTTGCATTCCTTAAGAACCCTTAAAAAAACTTCATCAGGACCCATGGCACAGTATGGCACGGGTTCCATGCTGCATCTGCGCTACTAGCGGTACTGAGGTCCTCTTGGGTGCGGAGGGAGATTTCCAGCCCTTTCATTCCTCCTGGGAACTATTCCTCCCCATTCCCCCCTTTTTTTATTTTTATTTTATTTTCTTTCTTTTTTTTTCTTAAAAACAAAAAGCAAAGGAGTAACCTAACCATGGAGAACCCAGTCCATGAACCTACTACCCCCGGGCCCCTTCTTGATACCGTACCCCATTCTGACCCTGCCTTGTTTTTTGACCACTCTTCGGACACTCCTGATGCCCCTGTACCTCTTGCTGGTGCTGTTTCCTCACCCGCTTCAGGTACCGGGGCTTCCACTGACTTCTTTGATTTGTCTGACCTCCGCTCTCCTTTGACTATGCTTCTGGCCTCTCCCTCTACTGTACGGCAATTTTCGAATCACCAGCCCGTTTCACGTCGGACCAACTCCAGTCCTACTCCTAAACGCCAACGACAATCTCCTGATGATGTTACTTCGTTACCTTCCCATTCTACTCGGAAAAGACCGACACGTCATGCACTCCCTCTCCACGCTCGGTTTCGTACCACACAATGGACTCAATTCTTTACTTTAAGACCGACATCATCTTCTGCCTATCTTTCTGACCATAGTATTGGCAAAGCACTCCTGCGCTATGTTGGTAGAGATATTTCATTTCATGCTCTCAAGAGCGGTGCGTGCATTGTCACTGTCCAGAATGCTACCCAAGCTCATGATCTTTCTCTCCTTTCGCATATCAATACTACTCCTATCACTATTGAAAAACATCTTTCTCTCAATTCTTGTAGTGGTACTGTCATTCTGCCCCATACCATAGTCCAACAGAATTTCCAGTCATTTGGCACTGACATTCTTGAACAGCTGGAACTCCAGGATCTCCCAATCCTCAAAGTAGACACTTGTATCCTTCCTGCCCACGGGCGGAGACGATACCCTTGCAATGTGGCTCGATTAACTTTCAACAGCCGTGAACTCCCGTCCTCTGTTTATGTTGCGGGACATCGGTTACAAGTTCGAAAGGTGATCCCTACACCGCAACAGTGTAGAAATTGCTGGCGTTTTGGTCACCCAGCAAAATATTGCAGATCTATAGCCGAATGCCCAGTCTGTGGTGCCGACAACCATTCTAATACATCTTGCAGTCAACCCCATCTTGCCTTAATTGTAATGAGGCTCACCCTTCGTACTCTCGCCGTTGCCAGGTCTGCTTAAATGAGCGTGAAATCTGTTGCCTCAAAGAGGCAGAAGGTCTCCCTTATGCTATGGCAGTTTCTCATCTCCACCTCCAAGGGAGACTACCCCGTGTTTTCTTATTCTTGTGTTTCAAAACGTCCCCCCACTTCTGGGGTCCCATCTTCTGCCGCCTCCTTTGTTGTTACCCCTCCCATAGCCACTCCGGTATCTAATCCTTTTGCTGTCCTGGACTCTGACGTCCCAACTACAAACTCAGTCTGTTCTCACATCTTCGCATCCTTCCTCACAAGCCCCGGTATCAACAAGACCTCGTACGACACCTTATACCAATCGCCCTCTACTTCATCAGAAGTCCAAAAACTCCCATTGCTCAAATCTTCTTTGCCTCTCCTTCCCTTCTTCCATCTCTGCATTTTACCTTTCCAGTCTCTGTGCTAGTTCTTCCCCTCTCTCTGGCTCTATTACAAGTGTGGAGGTTCACCCTCCTCATACTATGCCTTCCACCCCCCATCCCCTCCCAAGTTTCTCCCTCTTCTTGCCACCTCGCAGGTTTCTGCCTCTTCTGTCCCCTCCCACACTTCTCCAGTCCCCTACACTCTTTTGTCCCCCTCTACTTTGATACAGTCCATTACTGTCCCAATGTTTACTCACCCTCCTCCTTCTACTTCCAATATTGTCTCCCATACATCTTTGAATTCAGAAACACTTGAAGCCATTTCAGAATATATTGCAGAGACTAAACCTTCAATGGACACTGATCCACCTCCTGTTCCATCTCTTCCCTCTCCTCCATCTCCACAACTCCATTCTTCGCAACGCTCCATTCCTTCGCTGCTTGAACGTTTCCCGATGCCACCGCATGTTGACTTTTCTAACCCCTCTAGTCCGTAGGTGCCCTTCCCTATGGATTCCTGGTATTTTCTTCATTGCCAATCATGGCCTATTTACAGTGAAATATCCGCGGCCTCAGGGGTAATCAGAGTGAGCTTCAGATGTTGCTTTCCAGGTTTTCCCCTGTTGGTGCTTGCTTACAAGAACCAAAATTACACTCAGCTGTTTTCCAACCTATCTCAGGCTATAATTTATTGTATTCTTCGGATCCTTTCTCAGATGGGACCTTTAATGAAAGTGCCCTTTTTCTACGCAATGATATTCCGTACTGTCAACTATTTGTCCATACCTCGCTGCATTACACTGCAGCCCGTATCCACTTGAAAAAGTGGTTTACAAATATAGACTTTATATCTCTCTCCTTCTCGAGCATTTTCTATCCCAGATTTTGCCTTTCTTTGCCTTTCTTCTGGGGGGGGCCTCATTGTGACTCACGTGGCATCCAGTTGGAGGTTTTTTCTCGCCTCTCACCCCCTCCATGTTTTAAATACGGGTACTCCCACCCATTTTGATCCTCGTCCTCATACTCTCTTTTGCATCGATCTGTCAGTTGCTCTTCCTCCACAGCACTAGACTTCACCTGGTCTGTTCTACTGGACTTACATTACAGCGATCATTTTCCAATCATTCTTACTTCTCCTTCATATTTACCACCTTTCCGTAGCCCTCACTGGCAATTTGATTGGGCAAATTGGAACCTTTACTCGCAACTCACTGCTTTTAGTGAGGTTCCTTCATCCTCCATTGATGAGCTCCTACACCTCTTCTCGATGTCAGTTTTCACTGCAGCTTCTCATTCTATACCCCAAACCTCAGGCAGGCACTCTCAGAAGTGCGTGCCTTAGTGGTCTCCTGCTTGTGCTCGTGCAGTACGTTTAAAATGCGCTGCATGGGGCAGGTACTGGTACAGTAGAACCAATGAGAGACTTCTTGATTTTAAGCAGCGTGCGATCGCTCGCCATGTCATCCGTGACGCTAAACACACTTGCTGGCGAGATTATGTTTCCACCATCACCTCTGCTTCCTCTATGAGTGCAGTCTGGAAAAAAAGTGAGGAATTTCAGTGGTAAATACTCTCCTGACCCGGCTCCTGTTCTATGGGTTGCCGGTGTTGATGTAGCAAACCCTCTTGACATTGCCATTGAAATTGGCACTCATCTGGTCTGTATTTCCTGGGGGCTCCATCTATGCCCCTCGTTTCTTTCCTCAAAGTCTGCCAGAGAGTTAGTACCTTTGGACTTTTCTTCTCTCAGAGAAGGACAGTTAATGTGCCTTTTACACTTCAGGAACTGGAGGCAACACTCTCAGCTTGCCGATCTTCGGCAGCTGGGCCTGACGACATTCATATTCGTATGTTACAACATTTACATCAGTCAGCCGATGTAGTCTTCTTACACCTCTTCAGTCTTATTTGGTCACAAGGAGTTCTTCCCCAGCTATGGAAATCTGCCATTGTTCTCCCTTTCCGCAAGCCGGGTACTACGGGACATAGTGCCTCTCACTATCGTCCCATTGCTCATACTAGTGCAGTTTGCAAAGTGATGGAACGTCTGGTAAATAGACATTTAATGTGGTATTTAGAGACACACAACAGTCTCTCCACTAGTCAATATGGCTTTCGTAAGGGCCGATCTACCATAGACCCCTTACTATGCTTGGATACGTATATTCGTAATGCCTTTGCGAATAATCACTCAGTTATTGCCATTTTTTTCACCTTGAGAAGGCATATGGCACAACTTGGAAGTATAATATTTTGGCACAAGCCCACTCCTTACGCCTCCGAGGCAATCTACCATCCTTCCTTAAGAACTTTTTAACTGACAGACATTTCCGTGTTCGAGTCAATAATGTGCTTTCCCCGGACTTCGTCCTAGCTGAAGGTGTCCCTCAGGGATATGTTCTGAGCACAGCACTTTTTCTCCTTCCTATAAATGATTTGGCCTCTGTTCTTCCACTCAATATTTGGTCATCATTCTGTGTTGATGACTTCGCTATTGCTTGTGCAGGCGCTGACTGTCAACTCATTACAGTTTCTCTCCAGCATGCAGTCGACCTTGTTTCCAATTGGGCCACCACGCATGGGTTTAAATTTTCCAGTACCAAAACTCGCCAAATTACTTTCACTAGACGCTCTGTCATCTCCGATCATCTTTTGTACCTCTATGGTTCCCGTATCCCTGAACGTGATACAGTCAGGTTTCTAGGCCTTCTCTTTGACTGTAGGTTATCCTGGAAACCTCACATTACCTCTCTGAAGGCAACTTGTCACAGCCGGCTGAACCTTCTTAAAACCCTTGCTCATCTTTCCTGGGGAGCTGATCGTCGAACTCTGCTTCGCCTACATTCAGCCCTCATTTTATCGAAACTCGATTATGGTGACCAGATATATTCAGCGGCCTCTCCTGCTACTCTCTCTAGCCTTAACCCCATCCATCACCAAGGATTACGTTTATGCCTTGGTGCTTTTCGCTCTTCCCCTGTTGAGAGCCTCTATGCAGAAGCGAATGTTACATCCTTGTCTGATTGCCGTGATGGCCATTGCCTTCGCTACTATGTACGCTCTCACGATCTCCGCAATACTTCCATTTATAGAATGGTCACTGATATTAGTAGACATTCTTTATTTGTTCGCCGCCCCTGTTTGCTCCGTCCCTTTTCTCTTTGCCTACATTCGCTTTTGTCTTCCCTTCAGTTACCACCCTTATATGTTCATGTAGCATCTCACTTTTCCGTACCCCTTTGGGAAGTTCCAGCTGTTCGGGTCTGTTCTTTCTCACTCCCTTGCTCGAAAGCCCAACTGCCTTTGATGGTTTCCCGCTCTCTTTTTCTTGACCACTTCCACTCTCATTCTCATGCCATCGCAGTGTACACAGATGGCTCTAAGTCTTCAGGCGGTGTCGGATTCGCAGCAGTTTTTCTGAACAGCGTCGTGCGAGGGCATTTACTGTCTTTGGCTAGCATTTTTACTGCTGAATTGTATGCCATACTTGCAGCACTTATTCGTATCACATCTATGCCTGTGTCATCATTTGTGGTTGTCTCAGACTCCCTTAGTGCTCTACAGGCTATATGAAAATTTGATACACCTCGCCCCCTAGTTCTCCGTATACAACTTTGGCTACGCCGTATCTCTACCAAGCATAAAGATATTGTTTTTTGTTGGGTCCCTCTTCATGTCAACGTACAGGGCAATGAACAGGCAGACACTGCTGCTCGGTCAGCAATACATGACCTACCAATTTCATATAGAGGTATTCCATTTCTGGACTATTTTGCTGTAATAGCTACCCACCTTCACACCCATGGGCAACAACGTTGGTTAACTCTGCTCAGTAACAAACTTCATTCTATTAAACCGAGCATAGGTTACTGGCCATCTTCTTGTCATCAGTGCCGAGGTTGGGAGACTACTCTCTCCCGCCTTCGCATTGGCCACACCCTGTTCCTCTCTGTGAGCAGTGTCAAGTTCCAGTATCGATTAGCCACGTTCTGTTAGACTGCCCTCTCTATCAATGAGCACGCAGAATTTACCTCCAACATCGTCTCCGCTCTACTACTCTCTCTTTACCTTCCCTTCTTGCTGATGGACCCTCCTTTAATCCGGACTCTCTCATTGACTTCTTGACAACGGCTGATTTACTCCACAAACTCTGTTGATGATACCTTTCACACTCCCCTCAGCCCTTTCAACCTCAATCTCTTGCTGCCCTCTACCCTTTCACCATGCACTGCCCCGCTGTTCTCCGTAACCTATTACTCGTCCATCTCCCTTTTGCCACCTGATACCCTCACTTCCTTCCTGCCCTGTAGTGCTGTATAGCCCTTGTGGCTTAGGATTGCAGGATTACAGGATTGTAGAGACAGAGATAATACACAAGGTATCATAATTCATCTTCCTTGAGTTGGGACACAGTATAAAATAAGAAACAGGTAGATGATTCCAACACAGGGAAGCTGCTAAATGGAAATCATGGAGTACTGTATAAAAAAACAAAGTACAATTACAAAATCTTTTAAACAATTTAATTTTATTCAGGTAAACCAGTTAGTGTAACTTGAGTCCTGGAGAGAGGAAGGGCAGTTGTTTGTGGAAGGGTAATATGAAATATGATGTGAGCACACTGCAGGCAAGACGGATCAAATGAATGATGGTGAATGTTTTCTTCTCCCGGTCACCTTGTCTTGGTTGCAGATGGCTACCGAGTTTAAAATATAATCCTAATCTCATATTTTGCTGAATAAAATTCCTATTTCAGTTACAATAACTTACTTTTAACACATCAGCTGTCTCCCACCGAGAGAGGGTAACTTTAAAAAATGAAAACATATCCATAGTCATTCATTCAGTGCTTTTCTTACTAGAAGTGAGTTGACATTACAGTGCAGATGCCCCTCAAGGAAGGTTCCTTGATGTTGGTGAGGGGCTCTTGATTTAGGGAATTGGATCTGTGCTCCAGTTCCCCGAATTAAGCCTGAATGCCTTCCACATCCCCCCCCCCAGGCGCTGTATAATCCTCCGGGTTTAGCGCTTCCCCCTTGATTATAATAATAATAATAATAATACAGTGCAGATGGCCCTCTGGCCTACAGCATCCCCACACCTCCTTCAGAGTGTAGGCTTTGTACTTCCACCTCCAGGGCCCTAAGTCCAGCTTAGTAGTTTCCCTATATCTCTTCATAAATATTACCTTCCTCATACTAAACAGCCATAAAAAATCACTTGCGTCCACTCAATCGTATCTAATGCATTCACACACGCCTGTTAGATGCTTAAGCCCTTAGCACTCAAAACTACCTTCACCCTGTCCCCTTTCCTGAGACACTCCCATTCCCTCAACCTAGGTTTGTATACCCTCCTAGTCATCCTGGTCTGCTCCATCCTTTCTAAATAACCAAATCACCTAAGCCCTTTGAATAATACCTGTGGTAACCTCACATCATCTAATCTCCAAATTATAAACTCTCTGCATAATATTCATATCATACATTGCCCTAAAACACATCTCCACTATCTCCAACCTCCTCCTTGCTGTAACATTTAAAACCCACATTTTACACCCATATAACAGTATTAGTACCACTAAGCTCTTGATACTTTTCCCTTTTTGCCCTCAGATAAAGTTTTTATCTTCACAGACACGGCAATGTACCACTTACCTTTCTCCCCTCATCAATTCTATAGCTTACCTCATTTTTCATAACCCATCCACCAAGTGCACTCCCACATAACTTAACACATTTACTTCCTCCTCACTCCCAACTGTATTATTTTACTAAAACACAAGTGTCAAATCTGTACAGTTTATACAAATTAGGAGTGGTTGTGCTATAAGTGTAAGGGTTAGTGGAGTTGATGGTTAGTAACTCGGTTAAATTAACATCACAGTGCGCTAGGATATTTTTGCTGAAAAAAAAAAAAAACATAGGAGAAGTCTGCATCAAAGGTGGGATTTTCAGCAAAGAAGACAGTTAAAATGTGTCAGAACACTGATAATATCAAGAGTGTTCTCTAACAGATAGGATGGTTACCAATATATGGTGAATTGTTTGTTAGAGCCACCAGGCAGTCCTTGTAGAGGTGCTGGGTATCTCCATACAAAGTAGACCATTGATTAACATGGTAGTTATTTTTTTTTTTTTTTTTTTTTTTTTATCACACTGGCCGATTCCCACCAAGGCAGGGTGGCCCGAAAAAGAAAAACTTTCACCATCATTCACTCCATCAATGTCTTGCCAGAAGGGTGCTTTACACTACAGTTTTTAAACTGCAACATTAACATAAATGGTAGTTACGTTCCTCAAAACAGCAGGCAATTTAAAAAAAAATTACGTAAAATGAACTAAAGAACATAGGGAAAAATAAGGTTGTGCTTGTGAGACCTCCCAAAAAATGTAAAACAACTTATTTTAAAGCTTTGTAATTCAAGACTAAAAAAAAAATAAGTTTTTCATTCCTTATAGTAGTCATTGCTTCTTGATCTAGAAATGTGATCTGACCCTGTACAATACCTGTATAAATATATCACAGACAGAAAATTGAGACACTTATGCACCATATGGGAATCTTTAATGAAGAAACGTTTCACCACACAGTGGCTTCATCTGTCCAATACAAAGCAGAAAGGTGTAAGGAGAGGAGGAGTTTGAGGTAATCAGTCCCTCAGCCTGGAATCAATGTGTCCAGTCCATCAGTCTTGTAGAAAGAACAGCATAGGGCTGGAGAAGTAGCTTATATACTGTAGTCAGGTGAGTTGAGCAGGAGGAAGCAGGATCACAGTGGAACCATCCACTAGTATAAGTAGGTCTTCGTCCAAAGGTTGGATAAGTGTTGAAGAATTCCTTGTATCAAGATCCCATGATGTTGCAGTGTCTGACCCCTCAAGGAAGGTTCCTTGATGTTGGTGAGGGGCTCTTGATTTAGGGAATTGGATCTGTGCTCCAGTTCCCTGAATTAAGCCTGAATGCCTTCCACATCCCCCCCCAGGCGTTGTATAATCCTCCGGGTTTAGCGCTTCCCCCTTGATTGTAATAATAATGCGTGTCTGACAGATGTGATAAATGGTTTTGAAAACCAACAAGTTGAAGATTAAGACACTTATGCAACACATGAGAGTCTTTAATGAAGAAATGTTTCGCCACAGTGGCTTCATCGGTCTAATACAAAGCAAAAAAGTTAAGGAGATAGTAAGTATTACACTGCAACATCATGGGATCTTCATACAAGGAATTCTTCAACACTTGTCCAACCTCTGGACGAAGACCTACTTACATGAGTGGATGGTATCACTGTGATCTTGCTGCCTCCTGCTTTGACTTGCCTGACTCCAGTATATAAGCCATTATCGAGCCCTGTGCTGACCACATCGATTCCAGGCTGAGGGACTGATTACCTCAAACTACTCCTCTCCTTACACCTTTCTGCTTTGTACTGGACTGATGAAACCACTGTGACAAAACATTTCTTCATTAAAGATTCCCATATGTTGCATAAGTGTCTCAATCTTCAACTTGTCGGTTTTCAAAACCACTTACCATATCACAGGCAATTCCATAACTATTGCCAGCCACTATGAGTATCACCTGCCAACATCAATAAAAATACTATACATTACTGTCCACACCACAACAATTTTTTTTATACTAAATACACTCAGAATATCCATGAAATATGAAAGCAAGCTATTAAAAAATAATCTGAAGTGATGAAATAACCTGGCTATCACTATGCCCTGTTGTTGTTGTTGGGTTTAAGTGATGTGATGGGGCAAGGGGCTGTGTCCATCTCATTGCTGTTATTATTTTTGACTCGAGGTTTTTCTAAGTTAATCTCTCTGCTGTGAAACTACCACCTCTTCAAGGGGGGCTCCTTGGCGTGGTGAAGAGGCTCTTGGTCTGAGGAATTAGCCCTGTCGGTCTTCTTCCTCAGACCGAACCTAATTACCCCCCATTCTCCCCTCCCCTATCCCATCCTCCCCTTTTTCCATTCCTCCTCCTCCTCACCCCTCCCTTTTGCCCTTCCTCTTTTTGGCCTACGGATTCTCCCACAGGCGCGCCTAGTTCCTATGTAGGGGAAAGGACACCGGGTCCATTCCCATTCCGTTTGAGTTCTGGGCGTGGCGTAGTTTGCCGTGGGCATCTGGATTGCCCTGGGATGCCCGAACCCCTCACCGGTATCCCGGAGTAGCTTGGGGTGTCTTTTGGCGACGGGGTGTATCTCTGGAAGCCACCCTTTCGGATTTCCGGGGGTGGTGCCGAAGGAGGTATGCTTTTGGCGGATATCCGCCGGCCCTCATCTTTTGTCCACACGAGTAGCTCGGCATATGTGAGGTGGCTATCCCAGATTTGGCAGGTTTACTGAGCATGAAGGAGTAGGGTATGGCACGGTTTCCATGCTGCCATCTGCGCTACTAGCGGTGTTTTGAGGTCCTCTTGGCGCGGAGGGAATTCCGGCCCTTTCATCATCTCCTGGGAACTATTCCTCCCGCTCCCCCCTTTTTTATTCTTTTTTTTTATTTTATTTTCTTTTCTTCTTTCTTTTTTTTCTTAAAAACAAAAGCAAAGGATAACCAACATGGCAGCCCTAGTCCATGAATACCACTACCACTCCCGTGGCCCCTTCTTGATACCGCACACCCATTCGACCCTGCCTCGTGTTTAGACCAACTCGTTCGACACTCCTGAGGCCGCCTGTACCTCTTCTGGTGCTGTTTCCTCACCCGCTTGCAGGGTACCGGGCTTCGACTGACTCCTTCGATTTGTTCTGAATCTCCGCTCTCCTTTGACTATGCTTCCAGCTTCTCCCTCTACGGTAACGGCAATTTTCGAATCGCCCACCCATTTCAATGCCGGACCAACTCCGGTCCTACTCCTAACCCAACGTCAAGCTCCTGATGATGCTCCGTCGTAACCTTCCCATTCTACTCGTGCTCGAAAAGACCGACCACGTCAAGCACACCCTCTACCACGCTCAGTTTCGCGCCGACACACAATGACAAAATTTCCTTTAACTTTAAGACCAACTTCTTCTGCCTACCTTTCTGACCATAGTAATGCCAAAGCGCTCCTGCGTCATGTTGCAGAGATATTTCATTTCATCACGCTCTCAAAGAGCGGGACGCGCCATCATCACGTCCAGAATCTACCCAGCACATGATTCTTCCTCTCTCCTTTCGAATATCGATACATACTCCTATCACTAGTTGAAAAACATCTTTCTCTTCAAATTTCTTGTAGTGGTACTGTCATTCTGCCCCATACCATATTCCAACAAGAATTTCCAGTCTTTGTCAATGGACATCTTTGAACAGCTGGAACTCCAGATCTCCCAATCCTCAAGAGTAGACACTTAAATGTCCTTCCTGCCCGGAGCTGGGAGACGTTACCCTGCAATGTGGCTCGTTGAACTTTTGACACTGCCTGAGAACACCCGTCCTCTGTATATGTCGCGGGACATCGGTTACAATTTCAGAAAGGTGATACCTACAACCGCAACATATGTAGAAATTGCTGGCCGTTTTTGGTCACCCAGCGAAATATTGCAGTTCAAAGGGCCGAATGCCCAGTCTGTGGTGCCGACGACCATTCTAATACATCTTGCAGTCAACCGACACTTGCCTTAATTTAATGAAGCCACCCTTCGTACTCTCCCTACCGTTAGCCAGGTCTACTAAAAGAACGTGAAATCCGTTTGCCTCAAAGGCAGGCAGAAGGTCTCCCTTATGCTATGGCAGTTACTCATCTCCGGCCTCCAAGGGAGACTACCCTAACCCCGTGTTTCTCTTATTCATCATGTTTCCAAACGTCCTCCCACTTCTGGGTCCCATCTTCTGCAGCCTCCTCTGTTTTGTTGACCCTCCCATAGCCACTACGGCATTCTAATCCTTTTGCTGTCCTTGGCTCTGACGTCCGACTACAACACAGTCTGTCTCACATCTTCGCGTCCTTCCCTCACAAGCCCCAGTATCAACAACAGACCTCTAATATACGACATACCTAATACCAATCGCCCCTCTACTCAGAAGTCCAAAAAATCCACATTGCTCAAAATCTTCTTTGCCCCTTCCTTCCCTTCTTCCACCTCCAACTTTACCTTTCCAGTCTCTGTACCTAGTTCTTTCCCCTCTCTCTGGCTCTATTACAAGTGTGGAGATTCCTCCATCCTCCTCGTACTATGCCTTCCACCCCGTCCCCTCCCAAGTTTCCCCCATCTTCTGTCACCCCCAGTTTTGTCCCACCCCCCCCCCCTCCTCTCTGTCCCCCCCCACACTTCATCTCCTTCCCTTACACTTTTCCCTCCCCCTCTACTTTTGGTACAGTCCCATTACTGTCCCCAATCTATTAACTCACCCTCCTCCTCCTATCTCCAATATGGTCTCCATACATCTTTGAATTCCAGAAACACTTGAAGCATTTCAGAATATATAGGCAGAGACTAAACCTTCAAATTGAGCACTGATTCACTTCCTGTTTCCTTTTCTCTTCCCTCTCCTCCATCTCACAACCCCATTCTTCGCAACGCTCCGTTCCTTCGCTACTTGAACATCTTCCAATTCCGACCACACGTGACTTTTCAAGACCCTCTAGTCCGTAGGTGGCCTTTACCTCAGATTCAGATATTTCTTCAATCGCCAATCATGGCCTATTTTACAGTGGAAATATCCGCGGCCGTCAGGGGTAATCGGGTGAGCTCCAGTCTGCTGCTTTCCCAGGTTTTCTCCCTGTTGGTGCTTGCTTACAAGAACCAAAATTACACACGGCTGTTTTCCGAACGCTATCTCAGGCTATAATTTAATGTATTCTTCGATCCTTTCTCAGATGGGACTTTTAACCCTTTCAGGGTCCAAGATGCCCAAATCAGGAGTCACGCACCAGTGTCCAAAATTTTCAAAAAAAAAATTCTTATTTTATCTATATGAATCGTAGAGAATCTTTTTGTGAAGGTAATAAAACAAAAAGTAACGAATTGGGTGGCAAATTTGACGAAATATGCTCTCGGCGAATTTTGATGTGTCAGCTGATATTTTACGAATCGGCGATTTTGCCGACTTTGACTCTCCATTTTTAGGCCAATTACATTATTCCAATCAACCAAATTCTTAGCTATTTCACTATTATTACTTCTATTCTATCGATTGAGGCACAAGGAATAGCCAATAAACTGGTTTTCAACTACAAAATAAAGTGATCGGAAATTGTTAATTTGGCCAATTTAACACAAGTTCAAAATATTCCAATTTCAAAATAGGGTCCAGAATGAACACTGTAGGCATTCCTTGCACTAAACTAACATTTCCTCATGTTCAATAGTTAGGTTTTTGAGGCTTTACTAAATAATTCCATTTTTGATTTTTTATTCACATAATGAATTTTTATTCAATAACCAAAAAATAGAAGATTTACTGTATGAATACTGTAATAATGTATAAATATCATCACCATATTTTGAATGTATATTAGACCCACCAGCTGACGTGTATTAGACGTGTGAGGGTCATTTTGTTACTCTTGAATATCGGCAAAAATTTAACATTTCTGCTACTTTGAGCTCATTTCAAGCCATTTCCATTGCTAAAACCCAATCAAAATCATCATCTATTTCTGTAATATGTCTCCATTCTATCAAATTGGAGACCAAGAAATCGTCAAATACAAAACTATAAAAAAACAACGAAAAACACTGCAAAGTTGCGTTTTAAACGAAAAAAAAATCATGATTTCATTTTTTTTTCTCTCATTATGCTGCAGATCTGTTTTATGTGGTGCACACATACCACATAGATGTATTCTCTCATATCTAGGCCCAAATGTACCACTCACAGTTTATCAGAGTGAGCTGAGCTCGATGGCGTAATCTACGGTTTGGACTCCTAACGAAAAGCCGTAGATCCTACGGGACGGACCCAGAAAGGGTTAATGAAAGTGCCCTACTCTCACGCAATATATTTCCGTACTCAACTATTTGTCCATACCTCGCTGCATTACACTGCAGCCCTATCCACTTGAATAAGTGGTTTACAATATGTTCTTTATATCTCTCTCCTTCTCGAGCAATTTCCTATCCCAGACTTTTTCCTATCTTGTTTCATCCTTACCACCACCATATCTTCTGTTACTTGGTGATTTAATGCCACCATTTCCTCTGGGGGGGGGTCTCATTTTGACTCACGTCATTTCATGTTGGAGGCTTTTCTTGCCTCTCACCCCCTCCATGTTTTAAATACGGTTACTCCCACCCATTTAGATCCTCGATCTCATATCTCTCTTTGCATCGATCTATCATCTGCTCTTCCTCCACTGCTGTCACCTAGACTTCACACTGGTCTGGTTCTATCCAGACTTGCATGACAGCGATCATTTTTCCGATCATTCTTACTTCTCCATCCTATTCACCACCTATTTTCCGTAGCCCTCGCTGGCAATTTGATCGGGCAAATTTGGGATCTTTACTCACACCTCACTGCTTTAAGTGGGTTCCTTCTTCATCCTCATTGATGAGCTCCTACACATCTCAACATCAGTTTAAACCGCAGCTTCTCATTCTATACCCCAAACCTCAGTGCAGGCATTCTCAGAAGTGCATGCCTTGGTGGTCTCCTGCTTTGAGTTCTCGGCATTGTACGTTTGAAACGTGCTTGCATGGGGCAGGTACCGTACAATAGAACCGCTGAGAACTTGTGATTTTAACAGAAGCGTGCGATCGCGTCGCCGTGTCCTCCGTGAAGCTAAACGCACTTGTTGCGAGACTATGTTTCCACCATACCTCTGCTTCTTCTATGAGTGGCAGTCTGAAAAAAGTGGGAAATTTGAGTGTAAATACTCATCCTGACCCGGGCCCTGTTCTAGGGTACTGGTGTTGATATAGCAAACCCTCTCGACGTTGCCATTGAACTTGGCCACATCTGGCCGTATTCCCGAGGCTCCATCTATGCCCCTCGTTTCTTTCCATCAAAGTCTTGCCAGAGAGTTAGTACCCTTGGACTTTTCTCCGTTCTCTCAGAAAGAACAGTATATGTGCCTTTTACACTTTCCAAAACTGGAGGCAACGCTCTCAGCTTGCCGATCATCCGCAGCTGGGCCTGATACATTCATATCGTATGTACAACATTCACATCGGTCAATGACCTTGTAGTCCCTCTACACCTTTTCTTCAAGCTTATTTGGCACAAGGAGTTCTTACCCCAGCCTGTGGAAATCTGCCATTGTTCTCCCTTTCCGCAAACCGTACTACAGGACATGATGGCCTCCCACTATCGCCCAACCATCGCTCTTACTATGCAGTTTGCAAAGTGATGGAACGCCTCGTAAATCGACGTTTAATGTGGATTTAGAGACTCCACAAACAGTCCTCTCCCGCTAGACAAATATGGGCTTTCGTAAGGGTCGTTCTGAAACCATAGAGACCCCTTACTACGCTGGATACGTATGTTTGTAATGCCTTTGCGAATAATCACTCATGTATTGCCGAATTATTTTTTGACCTTGAGAAGTCATATGACACAACTTGGAGGTATAATATTTTTGGCCCAGGCCATTCCTCAGGCCTCCGAGCAAAACTTACCATCCTTCACTTAAGAATTTTTAACTGACAGACATTTCCGTGTTCGAGTCAATAATGTTCTTTCCCCGGACATCGTCCAAGCTGAAGGTGTCCCTCAGGGATGTGTTTCTAAGCACAACACTTATTTCCTCCTTGCTATAAATGAATTGGCCTCTGTTCTTCCACCGCTAATATATGGTCATCACTCCTAGGTTGATGACTTCGCTATTTGCTTGGCAGGCGCTGACGTCACCTTATGCAGTTTCACTCCCAGCATTGCGGTCCCCGACCGTGTTTTCACATGGTCCACCACGAATGGGTTTAAATTTTCAGATACCAAAACTCACCAAATTACTTTCACTAGACGATCTGTTATCTCCGATCATCCTTTGTAACTCGTAATGGCTCCCGTATCCCCGAACGAGATACAGTCAGGTTCTATGCCTTCACTTTGACCGACGGTTAACGCTGGAAACCTCACATTACCTCTCTGAAGGCAACTTGTCACAGCCGGCTAACCTTCTAAAAACCCTTGCTCATCTTTCCTGGGGAGCTGATCCGGTCGAACTATGCTTCGCCTACATTCAGCCCTCCGTTGTTATCGAAACTTCGACTATGGGACCAGATTTATTCCGCGGGCGTCATCCTGCTACTCTCTCTAGCCTTAACTCTATCCATCACCAAGCATACGTTTTGTGCCTTGGTGCTTTTCGCTCTTCCCCTGTTGAGAGCCTCTATACAGAAGCAAATGTTTCCATCCTTGTCTGATCGCCGTGATGCCATTTGCCTTCGTTACTATGTACGCTCTCACGATCTACACAATCCTCTTCACATTTATAGAAATGGTCCACCGAATTAGTAGACATTCTTATATCGTTCTCGCCGCCCCTGGTTAGCTCCGTCCACTTTTCTCTCGCCTAATTCACTCTTGTCTTCCCCATCAGTTACCAACCTTATATGTTCAATGTAGGCATCTCCCTTTTTCCCACCCCCCTGGGAATTCCAGCTGGTTCGGTTCTGTTTCTTCTCACTTCCCTTGCTCGAAAGCTCAACTGCCTACGGTGGCTTCCCGCTCATTCTTTTTTTTCTTGATCACTTCCACTCCCCTTCCTCATGCCACCGCTGTGTACAACAGATGGCTCCTAAGTCTTCAGACGGCTCGGATTCGCAGCATGTGTTTCCGGAACAGCGTCGTACGGGGGCAATTAACAATCTTCAGCTAGCATTTTTTTTTACTGCTGAAACGTATGGCCATTCTTGCAGCACTTATTCGTATCGCTTCTTATGCCTGTGTCATCATTTGTAGTATCCTCAGGACTCCCTTAGTGCGTCTACAGGTCTATACGAAATTTGATACATCTCATTTCCCTAGTTCCCGTATCCCACTTTGGCACGCCGTATCTCTAACACTAAAGATATTGTTTATTTTTTGTTGGGTCCCTGGTCATGTCGACGTACAGGCAATGACAGGCAGACACTGCCTGCCGTCAGGGAGTAACAGGGGGTTGGACAGAACATTACCAATACATCATATCTATCGAGGTGTTCCATTTATGGACTATTTGCTGCAAAAGCTATCCCACCTTCGCACCCGTTGGCAACAACGTTGGTCCCAACTCTGCTCGGTAACGAAACATCATACTATTAAACCGAGGCATAGGATACTGGGCCGTCTTCTTGTCATCATGCCCAAGGTTGGAGACCACTCTCTTCACCGCCTTCACATTGGCCAACACTCCGTCTTACTCCAAGGGTAAACTCATGGAGAGGCACCCTGTTCCTCTCTGTGAGCAGTGTCAAGTTCCAGTAATCGATTAAGCCACATTCTGTTAGACTGCCCTCTCTATCAACGAGCCACGGCAGAATTACCTCCAACGTCGTCTTCGTTCAACAATACTCTCATTTACCCGTTCCCTACTTTCTGAGAGGACGCCTCCTTTAAGTCCTGACTCACTTATTTGACATCTTGACAACGACGATTTTACTCCACAAACACTGATGATACTTTTCGCACTCCCCTCAGCCCTTTCTAGTTCAGTCTCTTGCTGCCCTTTACCCTTTCACCATCCACTACCCCCGCTGTATCCGTAACCTATTACACATGTCCAACCCCTTCCCCCATTTGGCCGAACCTGATGCCCTCGCTTCCTCCTTCCTGCCTGCAGCGCTGTATAGTCCTTGTGGCTTAGCGCTTCTTTTGATATAATAATAATAATAATGTAAACTACTTCAAAATGCTTTTTTAAAATAAACTATCTAATTTGTTAATAATTTTTATTAAATAAAAATTTAAATTCAGTATCAATATCCACACATTTTTTAATGACAGAAATAAGATAAGAAGAAGAGGAAAGGGGAAGGGATTGATGAAAAGAAGGATGAGCAGATGTAAACAACACTGACAACCCCTCACATATTCTTCTTTTTATATCACAAAATAAGAAGTTTAAACTGATGTAACACATTGTATATGAAGCAGGTACTATATAAACATTATATTCCAGGTTTCCTCTCATTTTTAACCTTGATTATGCTAATGATGAAAAGCATAGTATATATATATATAAAAAGTGATCTCTTTAGTATGTGTCCCTCAGACGTAGGTGCAGACCCTTTGACCCTGAATATCCAAGTTCAATTTATCACAAAATTAAAGTTTATCAACTAAATGATGTACAAAGCAAATAAGCCAGGTACTACTGTGTTCACACTATTTAGTTTCCTCTCATTATAAACCTTATGCAAATTGAGAGAAAGCAAGGATATATAAAATACAAGTCCCTCCACATTTCTATAATAAAACATCTCCAGCAGCCCTGAAGATGCAAAGATATGAAAACACTGCATGTATTGACTGGTATCGAGGAAACCGCTAATTTAGCATATCTGCTAGACCTTGACTCAGTGGTGACAAACAATTTATATATATAACTGGTGCATGCTATGATATCCCAATCAACTTCAAAAAAAAATTTATCATTGTGGTGCTGCAAGATCATCCTCTCATTCTGGTTTAATTACAGCACTTTACTATCACTAAAATATTCAACATTTGTATAAATACACCTAGGGTTAGTAAATGACTTAACCCTTTCAGGGTCCAGACCCCTGATCTGAAACTTGTCCACAGGGTCCAAGAATTTTCAAAACAATTTTTGTTATTTTTTCTTATGAAATGGTAGAGAATCTTTTTCTGAAGGTAATAAAACAAGTACGAAATTTGATGGGAAATTGAAAAATTTACACTAGTGAATTTTGCTGCATCATGATATTTACACATCAGCGATTTTGCCCACTTTGACTCCCATTTTAGGCTAATTACATTATTCCAGTCAACCAAATATTTAGCAATTTCTTAGCTAGTGTTACTTCTATTTTATCAAATGAACACAAGAAATCGCCCAATTAACTATTTCAACTACAGTGGACTCCTGGATTTCGTAGTTGTCAGATTTCATAAAAACACATTCGGAAATAGTGACTTTTTTTTCGTCAAAATATTTGGGTCATTGATCATCATTGAGCTCGGTAAAAGTCATTCATCCTGAACGTGTCTGTTTCGGCCCCGACACCATTTAACAGCCATGTGCCACTGTTTTTCAGCCAGTGAGGACGATCCCATGCGTTCATACGACACATTTCGTATTCCATTCTTTTTAGTAGTACTTGTAACTGCTAAATAAGCCACCATGGGCCCAAAGAAAGTTTCTAGTGCCAGCCCTTTGGTAAAGAAGGTGAGAAACACTACAGAATTCAAGAAAGACATAATTGCAAAATATGATAGTGGAGTATGTGTGGCAGAGCTTGCCAAGTTTTATAAATGCCATACAACCATTGCTTCTATTGTGGCCAAGAAAAAGAAAATCAAGGAAGCTGCTGTTGCGAAAGGTGCAAATATGCTTACGAAACAGAGATCGCAAATACTGGAAGATGTGGAGACTTTGTTCTTGGTGTGGATCAATGAGAAACAATTATCAAGAGAAAGTGTTATGCAGTCGATAATTTGTGAAAAAGCAAGGCAGTTGCATGCGGATCTCAAAGAAAATGCCTGGAACTAGTGCTGATGTTAGCAAATTTAAGGCCAGCAAAGGCTGGTTTGAGAGATTTAAGAATCGTAGTGGCATACGCAGTATGGTAAGGCATGGCGAGGCTGCAAGTTCTGACATACTGTGGCTGAAAAATATGTTCAGGAATTCAAGGGGTACATAGAGGCTGAACAATTCAAACCCCAACAAGTGTTCAATTGTAACAAAACAGGCCTCTTGTGAAGAAAAATGCCAAAGAGGACCTACATCACACAGGAGAAAAAGGCACTCCCAGGACACAAGCCTATGAAAGACAGGCTCTCATCTTCTGTTGTAATGCTAGTGGGGATTTCGAAGTGAAGCCTCTACTGAAAATCCCAGTGTTTTCAAGAAAAACAGTGTCACCAAGAGTAAATTGTGTGTGATGTGGAAGGCAAACAGTAAGGCATGGATCACGAGGGACATTTTCTTGATTGGTTCAATAAAGTGTTTGGCCCCAGTGTGAAGAAATACCTCCTGGAAAATAAATTGGAACTCGAGTGCCTGCTGGTAAGGGACAATGCTCCTGCTCATCCTCCAGATTTGGAAGAGCAAATGGTAGAGGAGTTTCGTTTCATCACAGTGAAGTTCTTGCCTCCTAATACCACTCCTCTCCTCCAGCCCATGGACCAGCAGGTCATTTCAAACTTCAAAAAACTGTACACCAAAATCAGTGTCTCAAAGGTGCTTTGATGTTACCTCAGACACTCACTTGACCCTAAGAGAGTTTTGGAAAGATCACTTCAGTATCCTCCATTGCATAAACCTTATGGGTAAGGCTTGGAAGGTAATGACTTCCAGGACTTTGAACTCTGCTTGGAGAAAATGTGGCCAGAATGTGTCCACGAGGGATTTGAAGGGTTTGGGGTTTGACCTTGACGAGCCTATGACTGTTGTGGCACTATGGACTTGCATGGGGTTGGATGTGAGTGGCAAGGATGTGGAAGAGTTGGTGGAGGACCACAATGAAGAGCTGCAAGGCCTTCATCTGCAACAATAACAGACCACAGCTCAGGAAATTGCTTCAGAGGAGGAGGGAGAGAGATGGAGGAAGGTACCTTCTTCAAAGATTAAGGACATTTGTGCAAAGTGGAGTGAGATGACAAAGCTATTGCAGGCCACATTGGCAACGTGTGCAATGACAATGTTGTGTCCCATTTTGGGGAAATTTTAAAGAAATGCCAGATACAGACCTTTCTGGACAGGTTTTTTGAGCGACAGGGATCCAGTGACTCTCCAGCTGGTCCTAGTGGCATTAAAAAACAAAGAAGGGAAGTAACCCTGGAAAAGGACTTGGTACCTGAAGTCTTTATGGAAGGGGATTCCCCTTCCAAACAATCGTACACCTCCATTCTCTCCCCTCCTCTCGTCTCATCACTCATCAACAAGTCTTCAATAAAGGTGTCATTTTATTATTGTTTTATTCTGCATGTCTCATTGTTTTCTGCATAGGTAAATGTATATTTCATGTAAAAAATTTTTTATTTTTAATACTTTTGGGTGTCTGTAACAGATTAATTGGATTTACATCATTTCTTATGGGGAAAATGAATTCGGAAACCATCAGATTCGGGTTTAGTCAGTCACTCTGGAATGGATTAATTACAATAACTGATAAAAATAACATTTCCTCCATTTACAGTATTAGTTATGTTTCCAGGCTTTACAGATGAATTCCACTTTGATTTTTTATTCACATAATGAATTTTTAGTCACACCAAATAATAGAAGATTTACTGTTATGCAATATTGTAATAATTGTATAAATAATATCAGAGCATTCGTGAACATATATTAGACCCACCAGCTGATGTGTATTAGACTCATGACGTCATTTGTTTACTCTTGAATATCAGCACCCCTCAAGGAAGGTTCCTTGATGTTGGTGAGGGGCTCTTGATTTAGGGAATTGGATCTGTGCTCCAGTTCCCCGAATTAAGCCTGAATGCCTTCCACATCCCCCCTCCCCCCCCAGGCGCTGTATAATCCTCCGGGTTTAACACTTCCCCCTTGATTATAATAATAATAATAATTGAATATCAGCAAAATTGAACATTTCCACTACTTTGAGCCCAATTTCAAGCCGATCAAAATCATCTCTATTTCTGCAATATATCTTCCATTCTATCAAATGAGACAGAAACCATGAATACAACCATAATAAATTATTATTATAATCAAAAAGCGCTAAGCCAACAACCATAATAAAACAAAAATACACCGCAGTTGCTGTGTTAATCCAAAAACGCTCTCGGGATTTTTTTTTTTTTCTCATTATGCACTGGGTGCTGCAGGATTTGTTTTATATGGTGCACACTTAGCACATAGATGCATTCTCTCACATCTAGGCCCAAATTTACTGCCCACAGCTTATCCGAGTGAGCTGAGTTCATGGCGTACAACTACGGCTTGGACCCTGGCTTCAAAGCTGTACAACTACAGAACAGACTCCCAAAGGGTTAACGGCACAGGAATGAGTAGTGAGATTATTGGTTACTAATTTTCATGTGTACTGCCTTTTAGCTATTTTCCACTAAATTTACTCCATGCTACGTAATGAATACAGGATGCTTAAAGAAAATATGCCAGTTTTTCAACTGTGTTATACTGAAAAAAAAAAAAAGTATTGAGAGACTGCATGTTAATCAACTTCTATGAGTATGAGTACTGTTTGGCCAGTTCATAAATGTGCGAGTGCTGTTTCCCACATCCAACAGTATTGACAAAATGGCCAGGATCTCAATCATGGTTTGATGGAAAACAACTTGTGGTGCCTTAACTCAGATCAGCACTGTTGCCAGCAACTGTGGGAATCTCGAGAACAGTATTGGGAAGCAGTCCAAAAAAGTGGACCCCTCTGTGTGAGATTGGCATGCCATAAATAGCAAATGGAGTGGCTGAGTTGTTACCCTGAGCATCAGTATGTCCATGACCCAGAAAAAAGTGAGTGTATGACTGCTCTATTATCCATGGGGAAGTGGAAAAGAATCTTTCCTCCATAAGCCATGCATGTCGTACGAGGTGAATAAAATGTCAGGAGCAATGGGCTAGTAGCCCCTTCTCCTGTACACATTTACTAAAAATGAGAAGAAAAACTTTATAAAACTGGGATGCTTGAATGTGCATGGATGTAGTGTGGATGATAAAAAAGAGATGATTGCTGATGTTATGAATGAAAAGAAGTTGGATGTCCTGGCCCTAAGTGAAACAAGCTGAAGGAAGGGATAGCAATAATGTTGAAGGACCAGTTATGGAAGAAGAGAGAATATAAATGTGTAAATTCAAGGATTATGTAAATTCAAGAGTACTGACCTCAGCTTCAGTACGCTGAGGTCAGTGGTCATACCTGTCCTAATCTGTCCAGGATTAGTGTGGGGTGTTGTAGTGTTTTAAATTCTCAGGTTAAAGTGTTGAAGAAGGAGATTCTACCTTTTCAGGAGGAAAATAGGAGGCTGAAGCTTCGTCTAGATGGGTTTGGTAATGAGTGTGGGATGGTGGTAGCTGGTGAGGAGGAAAAAGTTGCCAGCACTGATTTGGAGAGGGGCAGCCGCTTTAAGTGGCAAGTGGTTCACAATTCAGGAAGAAGGATGATAAAGGTGGTTAACAGAGATGATGTGAAGGTAGGAAATCAATTCTCTGTTCTCCAGGACAAGTGTACTTCAGTGGTTAGTGAGATTAACCCTTTGTCGATCTTGGCCGAAAAAATTCGGTATTGATTACGTGTTTTTGGCGCGTGTCATACTTTGCGCCCCGCGCGGCCAGCTTCCCGTTCTTTAGTTCCAACCAATCACAAGCCTTCCCTGAGTCTCTTCAGCTAAGTACAGTTTGCTTCTGCCGCCTTCCCATTGGTTGAGAGATCAAAATATAAACACTGGCGGCTTGGCTTCGAACACACACGCATTTTTCCCTCCACCCTTACTAATCTACTCTTTGATTACACATTCTACAATGTCGGTAAGTACTGATTGTTGTGTTTAGTGCTTACATGAATAGTTTAGGCATATTTTGATATATACCTAAAGTCCGTGTGAAGCATAATATGAGTGTAGCATGCAGTTGAAAAAAGTGCAAGCATTTTAGTCCGAATTCTTTCGGTCTAGCGCGAGTTTCCGGGAATGTCCAATTATAGTCAAATAAATATTTATAAAAAATTTTCAATTGCATATATGAACTCTGTAGTGGTCTGGATTTATACAGGAGGTTTCTATTGTCCTTCCAGTTCCATGAGAGGCTGTTTTATGGGGAGCAGTCGACCAGCAAGTCGAGGTATGTCTGCGTTTCTGAAGACAGTGACTCGGAACCAGAGGTAGACGAACCAGAATTGCTGGATAGTGGTGATGAATACTTGCCACCGGATGCACAGGATGCAGAGATGTCAAGTGATGATGAGGAGGCAGAAAGGAAAGAAAGGCCAGCCAAAAGCAGAAAGTAATGAGGAAAAAGAAAACTTTTAGGATTGAGGAATACCCGGATGAGGAAGGATCCATGAGAATATTGCTCTTCAAGTTTCATCTGAGTGGACCGTAGATGACATTGAAAATGATCCTTTGCCGGCATATGAACATGAAAAGCCTCTTGCAATTAGGTCTCCATATGAGTATTTTCGTATGTTCGTTACTCCAGCCATGATAGATAACATAGCATATCAAACAAATTTGTATGCAAGGCAAAGAGACGTAAAATAGTACTTTTTCAACAGATTCTGAAGAGATCTTGAGGTTCATAGGTATTTTGTTGTTCATGGGTATTGTTCCACTACCATCCCTCGAAGACTATTGGGAAAGCTGCTTTCAGGATTTTCACAGGTTGTAGATAGCATGGCGTCTAAGAGGTTTAGGTACCTTAGAAGTCATATTCATTTCAATGACAACACAAAAAGGATAATGACAGATTCTACAAAGTAAGGCCTCTTTACACTGAACTAACTAATGCTTGCTTGAAAATTCCAGCTACACCCAAGCAATTATTGATGAAGTCATGGTTGGTTTCAAGGGTAAAACTGCTGGAAACCTAAGGCGAGTACATCAAAACAAAACCAGATAAGTGGGGGTTTTCAAACTTTTTGTGTGCAAGTCAAGATGGACTCATACATGATATACTCATGTATCAAGGCACAACAACTTTTGACACACATCCCATACAGCTGCCACAGGAAGAATCTAAACTTCCAATAAGTACAAAGATTGTTCTGGTACTTGCACAAACTATGAACAAGACAAACACATCAGCAATCTATGCTGACATTTCTTTTCAAGTATACCTTTGGTCAAGCTACTAAGAGATAAGTATAACTGCAGATACACTGGAACAGTACGTGACAATAGATGTGGTAAGCCAGACCTGGCGCCTATCAAACAAATGGAAAGGAACAGTGTGGTCAGGGGCAATTTTTGCTTCAACAACAATGATGGTGTCCTTGTTGTAAGATGGAAGGACACCAAAGTTGTGACTTTAGTGACAACTGATATTGGGGTCGAGCCTCTGAGTCTGTGTGACAGATATAACAAGGTTACAAAGAGGAAAGAGCAAATATCGTGCCCTGCAGTCATCAAGAACTATAATGCAAACATGGGAGGTATTGACAAAAGCAACATGTTGGTGCATCTCTACAAAACACCAATGAAATCAAAAACGTTGGTACATGCGGCTATTTGCCTATATTCTTGATCTTGCTGTTGTGAATGCATGGCTGCTTTATTGCCGTGATTCTCGAGCAATAAAGCAAAAGTGTATGCAACTGAAGTATTTCAGGAATTGTATCTCTGAAATTGCAAGGTCTAAAGGACAAAAACCTTAGAGGGAGCATCCTAAGAACAACTCCAAGACCTTCACCAACTAATTCACCATGTACTTCCAATGGTGTTGGCATAGTGAAACCTGGGAGGGGAAAACGTACAGAAATGCCTGATGACAGTGTTAGGAAAGACATTAGTTAATGCACTTCCCAATGGCAGGGCAAAGGCCGTTTTACTTGCAAGTATTGCAGCAACTCGAAGAAAACGGTAACATTGTCATTCGTGTGTAGTGTATGCAAAGTAAATCTGTGCATAAAGACTGATAGAAATTGTTTCTCAGACTTCCATCTTGCCATTTAGCAATATAGAATCATTGGTCTTCCAAATGAATCTCAGGAATATAGGGATTGAAAACTTGCATCACTTTGCAATTTGGCATTGTTGATATTTGCTTCCTTTTTATATTTTGTAACAATTAAAAAAATGTTTTGATACAAGTTCCATTTATGTTTTTTATATTGTCTGTTTGTATATTAAATTTAAAAATTGTTTTGGTGTGTTTTATTAACAATTGCAAGTTTGCAACATACAATTTTTTAATCCCTTTGTCGGGAGCAGCCTAATATTTCGGTCTTCAGAGATTGGCAATTGCTCGAAAACTAACCATCAGAAATCAATTTATATGGGATCAAGTGACCTTGTATTGAGTTACTCTATCCACCATAGGGAGTTCAGTTCGAATTTTCAAATTTTCGGACCCCTTGCGCGATGAAGGGTAAAAGGTACCATGATCCCCTGCTTATCAAGGTAAGAATATTCTGATTGTGGGAGATTCTCAGGTAGGACATATGGACCGTGCTTTTTGTAACAGAGATAGAGAGGTCAGACAGAGGGTGTCTCCCCTAAGAGCTGGTGACATAGTCCTCAGGTTGGATAATAATATGTCAGGCAATGGGAACAAGCCCATTATCTTATTGCTGGTGGAAATGACATCAGGAATGGCAGGAACTGTTGGATTAGTATAGGTCAGCCATAGATGTAGTCAGGAGGGATCCTAATCATATGTAGCATCTTGCCTAGAAGGGGAGTGTGCAATGAATGGATGTCTAGGGTAATTGGTATAAATTGCTGGCTAGACAGGTACTGCAAGGAACTTGCAATCCTATTCACTGATAATTGGGACAGATTCTATGGCAAGCATGATATGTATGCAAGGGATGGGGTTCATCTCTCTTGGGCTGGAGTGGTTGCTTAGTCAATTCAATTGACGGGGTCACTGATGACTTCTCTAGGACTTTTAAACTGATAGATTAAAGAGGTATGGGTGTCTGTGGGAAACAATCAGGTTGCAGTATTAGGGTTGAAAACATCAGTTATTACCAGGATACCCCAGGGATATGTTTAAGAGACAATATTCAAAATAAAGTTGCTAGTAAAGGCAAAGCAATTGATCAACAGAGATAGTAGAGGGCAACGAGTGACTAGCTCCCTTAAGGTTTACTATATAAATAGTAGAAGTCTAAGAATAAGATAGATGAGCTAAGATTACTTGCAAGTGCAGGTAATATAGATACGTATTATTGCTATAACAGAGACCTGGTTCAACTTGAATGATAGAGAAATACCCTCTGAATGCAACATACAGGGTTATAAACTATTCCATACTGATAGGGTCAACAGAAAGGGTGTAGAGTGGCGACATAAGTCAGAGATAATTTAACCCTTTCAGGGTCCCCAGGCCCTCTCCCAGACTTGCTCTCAGGGTCGCCCAAATTTCAAAAAAAAAAATTATTTTTTCTTTTGAAAAGAGAGAGAATTTTTTCCCGATCATAATGACACCAAAAGTATGAAATTTGATGGAAAACTTAAGGAATTATGCCCTCGCGAAGTTAGCGGTCTCGATGATGTTTACGCATCGGCGATTTTGCCCACTTTGAGCCCTATTTTTGGCCAATTCCAGTGTACTAGTCAATAAAAATTCATAACTATTTTGCTAGAACTCCATTTTTACTTTTGAATGAGTACAAGAACACCCATTTACCAATTTCAACTATCCAATACAGTGGTCAGAATTTAGCAATTTTGCCAATTTCACACAAATTTCAAAAGATGCCAATTTCCAAATAGGGTCCAGAATAAACAAGAAAGACATTCCTGGCACTAAAATAACATTTCCTCTGTTCATTAGTCACGTCCCCCCCGCCCCTCTTACATTCTTTTGCTTTCCACTTTGAATTTTATTATCACAAAAAACAGAAGATTTACTGTTATGTAGACTAGTGCATTAGTGCAGAAATGGTATAAATATCAGCACACTTGTGAAAGAATATTAGACTCGCCAGCTGACGTGTATTGGATGCTCAGCATGATTTGTTACTTTTTAAAATTTGGGAAAAATCGAACATTTCTGCTAATTTGAGC
>NC_069476.1:4475268-4492631 GCF_026875155.1 Cherax quadricarinatus | reverse complement strand
AGGCCACATGCTGTGGTCTGTCCCGCATCCATCGCTCACCCACGATGCTCCCCGACTTCATGCGTCCGTGTCTCCCTGACGTCACCTCGGATGTCTGCTGATGTCCCCTCACGATGTCTGCCTGACGTCCCCTCGAGAGTCTGCTGACGTCACATTTGCTCGCGTCACCTCGCGACATACGTCTGAATCATGATGCCCCCATCGAGTGTTCAGTAATTATTAAAATATTGTCAGAAGCCCCAAGAGAAAATATATGTGTGTGTTAATTTCCCTCTCTGTCAGTGTTCTCACATTTTAGTATATGTTTTTTAAAGTGTCAGTTTTTGCACAGAAAAGCTCATTTGCTAGTTTAAGCCTTTGTTGTCCCGCATTATGGGGTGTTTTTTTTTAAAAGTTTCCATTGTCCAGTGAGGTCTGAACCAGACCTGAGTGACCACTGTGCAAGTCACCCGTATGCCCAGTGCGTATGACAGCTGATGTCAAGACGCCCCAAAAGTGACCGAGCCCTCTTGTACAAAAAGCTTTTATGCTCGTCGCTCGTGATGTTCGCAGAATCGTCCCTGCTCGATTCCCATCGAGTTTTGTTTCACTTCACCCCAGCCCCCTCAGAGTGCGTTATATGTAGAGAAACATGTCTGGGGTGCTTAGACTAACCTCTGCTTTTAACTCCAACTGCCGAGGAATGATACTCGCCAAGCGCAGAAAACCCCTGTCGGAAGGTGTGTCAGCCTTGGTAAGTTTCCCCAGTGAGAGCCTGAAAAAGATGATGTCACTTTACTGCTAGCTCACTCACGTGTCTGGGTTTATGTTCGACTCCCAGATGTTTCGCCCAGTCGTCTCTGCCACCCCGCTCCACGCTCTCTGGCAGTGACACCCCAGCGACAGTACCATCAAAAGGGTGTCTCCTGAGTCGCTAGCCAGAAGTCTGCCCATTTTTCCGGTTTTGTGGGACGCCCTCACTCGAGGGCACCGCATGTCGTCCCCCGGGTTTGAGGGGAAACCTGCGCAACTCCTCGATGTCTGCTTCCCCGTTCCGAGGAGACCTTTCCCCTGTACGTCACAGTCAGCCGCAGCGATGTCTCCTGTGCTCCCAGTATCTGTCCAGACGCAGGAAGGCGTGCAGTGATGCCCTTCGATGCTCACTCCCTTTGACCACGATGTTTAGCCCCCCAATGTTTTTTCTTCCCCCCCGTAGGAATTTTTTTTTCCTGTTCATATGTATTGTTTTTTTTTTGTGTTCTGTGCCCTGTTCCACGGGGAGAGAGGCCCCAATTTCCTTTTACCACCAGTATTGTCGCGTCAGGACGACGCGAGGTAGGTGGCCGAGCGTATGTAGACAGCCTGTACTTTTTGCACGAAAAGCCCATGCTGTTGCCAGCTTATTTCTTTTTTGCGCCATGCGGTGCTGCCACCTATAGGGTTGCCCTTCGCCCCCCTCCCCTTGCCCTCGCTCTCACTCACACAGCGGCCCTGCAGGAAGACACAAGGCTCTAGTAGCTCTCTCTCGTGGGTGGGCCCTCCCGGGCCATGGGCACAACACACAAGCCTGTTTACCCACCCCCGATTTCAATAAACAAAAGGAAAACCTCCGAAAAAAAATTATCATTTACTTCCCGCTACCAGAACACCAAAAAAACCCATTAAACCAGGCGCAGTGGTTAATACCTGTGTGACACTATGTGGGGGCACAGGCGCAGTGGTTTATAAAAACCTGTGTGACACTTGTGGGAGCACAGGGCACAGTGATTATAATACCTGTGTGCATATGTGGAGACACAGGCGACGTGGTTATAATACCTGTGTGACACTATGTGGGGACACAGGGCACAGTGGTTATAATACCTGTGTGACACTATGTGGGGGACACAGGGACAGTGCTTGTCGAATTAAGAATTAAAGTTATGTCTTTTGGTCTGACTCATACTGTTCTAAAACTAGAGTGAAAGGGGGTAAAGAAAACAAACTAGTAGCTTCTGAAGAATATGGAGGAAAAATTTTAGTTTGATTCCTGTTATAACTAGGAATCTTTTGCGGATAATTTTACAAAAACTCAAAGTTTTATATATCACTTTTTATTTACGAAAAATACTCGAAATTATTTTTATGATAATGAAAATAAGCAAAATACAAAAAAAGATTGCCTAAAGAAAAACCGGAAGGGTTTTTGGGGGTCAACCCCCCGCGGCCCGTCTGTGCAGGTCTCGTGGGGGGGTCAGGGCCCCGATCAACCGGCTGTTACTGCTGGCCGCACATAAACCAACGTACGAAGCACAGCCCGGTTGGTTCCCGTCCAGCGCCTTCTTGAAGGGCAGTCAAGGGTCTATGTAATCCCCCTTATGTATGGGGGAGGAGTTGAACAGCTTGGCCCCCGACACTTACTGTGTTGTCTCGTGCATATTCATGGCGCCCCCGCTTTTTTAGGGGTGTTTTGCGGGGTGCAAATTTGGGACTAAATCTCTCTAGGTTTTCCCAAGAGTTTTTTTCATGTATCTTTCACGCCTGCATTTTAGGAATACAAATCAAAGGACTTAACTGTTCCCAGTAGTTTAGCTGCTATTGTACTTTATTATGCGTGAAATTTCTCTGTACATTCTTCAGATCTGCAATTTTCGCCTCATTAAAAGGCACCGTTAGTGTACAGCAAAATTTCAGCCTAGAGAGAAAAAGCGATTTGAAGAGAACCATCATGGGTCGTTATCCCAAAGTTTTGAGGTTCTCATTGTCCATCCTATCATTTTCTTAGTAGGTGTGATAGAAACATTGTTGTGATCTTTGAAGGTGAGATCATCTGACTTTTATCACTCAAAGGTTTTTCACATTAGTTTTTCGCTATTGTGTGGTTGGAATTTGTTTTATACTCCGATATGGTTTTAATTTCCTCACGCTTTTTATATCGGAGTCATGAAATATCTCTTCAGTTAACTTCATTTTGTTTTCTGTGGCCCATTCAAAGTTTTGGTTGATGTCCACTTGGGGGTCTTGCAATGTCTTTGATGGATGACACTGTCATGCAAATTCGGGTGTCATCCGCAAAAGGAAGACACGGTGCTGTGGCCTTACATCCCTATCTTTGTCAGATATGAGGATAAAGAACAGGATGGAGCAAGCACTGTGCCTTGTGGACCCGAGCAAGACACTGTAGCCGACTCAGATTTTTAGTCTGTGTACTATCTGTTAGGAAGTTATAGATCCATCTACCAACATTTCCTGTTATTCCTTTATCAAGCATTTTGTGTGCTATTACATCATGGTAACCCCTGTCGAAGGCTTTCGCAAAGTCTGTGTATACTACATCTGCATTTTGTTTGTCCTCAAGTGCATTAAGACCTTGCCCACAGTAGTCGAGTGGGTTGAGATAGGCAGTAGCGGCCTATTCTAAACCCCTGTTTTCCCTGGGTTGTGTGAATGGTGGGTATCTAGGTGGTTGGCGATCTTGCTTCTTAGAATCCTTTTAAAGATTTTTATGATTATGGGATGTTAGTGCTCTCGGTCTGTAATTCTTTGCAATGCTTTACCGCAACCTTTGTGGAGTGGGGGCTATGTCTGTTGTTTTTAGTGAGTGTGGGACGACCCCCGTGTCCTGCTCACTCTCCATAGAATGCTGAAGGCACATGACGGGTTTCTTGCAGTTCGTTCTTGATGAACACTGAGTTCCATGAGTCTCGGCCTGGGGGGCAGAGTGTATGGGGCATGCCATTTATTGCTTTTTGAAATCTTGTGGGTGTTGGATAATATCAGAGATTTTTGGATTACCAAATGTTGGGTCTCGGTCATGAAAAAATTCATTTAGATTTTCGACGTTTAGTCCAGTTAATAGCTCGTAAACACTGAGTCATACTGGGACATTAGTATCTCACTTATGTTTTTACCGTCATCTGTGTAAGTCCCATCACGTCTAAGCAGCGGTCCAACACTAGATGTTGTCCTTGCCTTGGATTTGGCATAAAGAAAGAAGTATTTTGGGTTTCTTTCAATTTCCTTTTTGGTTTTAAAGTTTTTACCTGAGATTCTTTTTTCCCTGTAAGATTCCTTTCCCCTTTCAGTATACTGGCCCCTCTCAACAGAGCTGTGATTCTTCTGTATCAGGTCAACTTCCAAGACAAGATTCATTTTGCTTTTCTTATTTCTTAAGTTTTATGGTAGCAAACTCCCTTCATGGGAAAAGATCAATTCCATGACTAAAGAGAATTAAAAATTAAGGGGAAAGCGAAGCTACGTCTGCATTTAGTGTTATGCTCAAAGAAAGTGATGAGGGTAAGTAGCTTATCTTTCAAGGACATCACTCATGACTTTAAAGTTAAGAAAGCAAGAATAAAATGTTATAAACTGACTGAATTTCATGTTTTATCAGAGCTAACATGTTAAACTTCACAAAAAAATATTTAATTTTTAGGCAAATATAAGTTAACAACAGATTCGTATATTACAATGGTCAGAGTAGTGGCCCATGCTAACCCCCCTATGGTGAATAAATTTAAATTTCCTGGTGGTCTACCTGGAGGGTATTCCCGGGGATCAACGCCCCAGCCGGTCGGTCCATGACCAGGCCTCGTAGCTGGATGAACCTGCCCAGTGGTTAACACACTGGCCCGTGAGGTTCAGGAAATCACTCGCCATGTGTTCAAACCTCACCGTTTAATAATTTTTATTATACGAAGGAATTTAAATACATCTAGTCATGGCAACGATTTTCTGTATTACTTTTCTAATAATAAATACCTTTAAACTGGACTAATAACTGGTATATTTTTTGCCAAAGTACACAGGCTAATGTTCAGAGGCTCTAGCTGGAGGCTGGTTAGTTGATTCTGACGGGATTCTTGACAAGTTTCCGAAGTTACACTTAGAGACTCACCATGTCTAAATCCTGCCATGAGTCACCAAAACTTACTGTGGTAAAGCATCCAATACCTAATGTCAGGTAGAGTGGTCAGAGTAGTAAGTTTGGCACAAGACACACACAAACACAACACACACACACACCACACACACACACACACATCACAAGGTGGTCATTGGCAGTGATGTATAATCCACCAACAGAACTGCAAGGAGGCAAGAGAGGCATATTGATATATGAGAGCAACAGAGCAATGGTGGATCACTTGCTGAGGTGGCAGAAAAGAAGAGCACACTCGCAGAGCAAAGTTGTGGTATGGCGGGATTTCAACCACTCAGGGAGATAGACTGGGGAGAAAATACCTTGGAGCCACAATTGGGTCCCGAAACAGGAGAGCCAGGATAGTTGGATTGGTGCTGGAAAAAACTCATGCACCAAATGATTAGGAACACTACCAGAGTGCTGGAGGGGAGGATCAAACCAGCACGACTTGGACCTTTGTTCACCCTGGGCAGTTCAGACATTGAGGATATCACATATGAGTGTCCCTAGGAGCTAGTGACACGTGGTTTCTTGCTTTGAATACATGTAGTGTTGCAACATGTGGGCTAGAGTTAACAGGAGTTGAATGGGAAAGCCTGACTATAAAGAGGTGGACTACATAGGGCTTGAAGGAACTTCCTGCAGGATGGTTCGTGGGACAGGAAATGGCAGAAGCCAGTAAATGAAATGATGGAATATGTAACAAAAATGCAGGAGCAGTGGAATTAGGTTTATTCCCAAGGGCACAAAACAATCGGAAGACCAGAACGAGATCCCACCACTGGTTTACCCGAACGGTGTAAGTAGGTAAAAACAAAGTGAATAGAGAATGGCCAAAGTACAGGAAGGCAGAGACACATGAAAAGTAGGAGATTCAGTCGCGAGCAGGAATACGAGAAGCTAAAGTTAAGGAGGAAGGCCGCGACAGTATGAAAACTAACATAGCATCGAAAATCAAGACGGACCCAAAACTGTTGTATAGCCACATCTGGAGGTAAGACAACATGTCAAAGACCAGGTGATCAGATGAGGACAGAAGGTGGAGAACTCAAAGAAATGCTCAGCGAGGTATGTGAGGAGCTCTAAAACAGGAGATTTAGGAAGTTTTTAGAGTAGAGACAGGAAGGGTTATGGAAGACAGCACAGAAGGGAACATCAGGAGGGAATATTACAACATAGTGTTGGAGGCCATACGAACAGCGTGAGGAGGTGCAGAAGCTGCTAAGTGACCTTGATACCTCAAAGGCGATGGGGACCGGTAAACATCTTCCCCATGGGTCCTTAGAGAAGGAGCAGAGATGCTGTGTGTGCCCTAACCACAGAAGGATGCAGACAGAGTATAGGCTAGGGTGGACAAAGACTACAGACCTCACTCATGGGAGAAAGACTCGGGGTTGACCATACACGAGGCCGTCACCTGGAGGACACATCAACCAAATAACTGCAGCAGCATACGGGCGCTGAAACTGAGAATAGCGTTACGATACCTTAATAAGGAAATCGTCAAGACCACTGTACACTGTGTATGTTAGGCCATACTGGAGTATGCAGCACCAGTCCGGAAAACCACACGGTCAAGCACGTCAAGAAGTAAAGAAATACAAAGGTTGCAAACAAGGCTAGTCCAGGAGCTCCGTGGGAATGTCGTTGAGGAAAGTTGAGTGAAATCGGACTGACGAAATGGAGGACAGAAGGGTCAGGGGAGACATGATACGACATACACGATAGTGCAGGATTAGACAAGGTGGACAGGATAGGCATGTTCCAGAGAGGGGACACAGAACCTAGGAGTCACACCTAGTCAAGCAGTCGTCAAGAAATTAGAGAAAGTGCAAAGGTTGCAACCAAGACTAGTCCAGAGTTACGGGGATTGTCCTACGGAAGAAAGTTGAGGAAATCGGCCTGACGACACTGGCGGCCAGGAGGTGTCAGGAGAATGATAACGGACATATAAATACTGCAGGATAGACAAGGTGGTCAAAGACAGGATGGTTCCAGAGATGGGGACCACAGACACAACGAGGTCAAAATTGGAGTTGAAGACTCAGATGAATCGAAGGGATGTTTAGGATGTATTTCTTCAGTCATAGAGTAGTCAGTCATGGAATAGTCTAGAAAGTGATGTAGTGGGAGGCGGGAAGCCATACATAGTTTTAAGCGAGGTTGTTAAAGCTCCACGTAGCAGGGAGAGAAGGACCTAGTAGCAATCAGTGAAGAAGGCGGGGCCAGGAGCTATGGACTCGACCCCCTGCAACGCCACAAATAGGTGAGTACAAATTAGCGTGAGTACATACACACACACACACACACACCACACACACACACACACACACACACACACACACACACACAACACACATAAGGTCTCAAGGAAGGAAGGAGGAGAGACAACAAGAAATGACCGTGGAGTATGTGAGGAATCACAAGAGATTCAAAGGAGTGTTCACAGAGGGGGAGACAGAAAGGGCTCCAGAAGACGGAGAGAGTGGCGCACACCTCCATGTGCTGGACACAGTGCACACAACCGGTGAGAAGTGAAGAGGCTTCTGAGTGAGCTAGATACCTCAAAGCAATGGGGCCAGATAACATCTATCATGGGTATTGTAGAGAGGGGAGCGAGGCGGCTATGTGTACCCCTAACAACAATATTCAATTTTTTTGTTAAAAACACTATCGAAACAGGGAGATTGCCTGAGGCATGGAAGACAGCAAATGTCGTCCCAATCTTAAAAAACGGAGACAGGACATGAAGCATTAAACTCAGACCAGTGTCACTGATATGATATAAGTATGCAAAATCATGGTGAAGATTATCAGAAGAGTGGTGGAACACCTAGAAAGCAACGATCTCATAACAGATCATGCAACATGGTTTCAGGGACGGGAAATCTGTGTCACAATACTGGAGTTCTATGAATGTTGACAGCAGTAGACAAGAGAGAGGAGGGGTGGGTGTTGGTATTGCATTTTCTTGGACTGCAAGAAGGCGTTTGACACAGTTCCTCAAGAGTATTGGTGCCAAAAACTGGAGGACACGCAGGGGATACAGGGAAGGCACTACAAATGGTCAGGATAATACTTGTCAGGAAGACAGCAGCGAGTCATGGTACGTGGGCGAGGGTCAGAGTGGGCACCTGTGACCAGCGGGTGAGGGTCCCACAGGGGTCAGTCCTAGGACCAGTGCTGTGTTATGGTATTTGTGAACGACATGACGGAAGGAATAGGACTCTGGAGGTTGTCCCTGTTTTGCACATGACGTGAAGTGATTGAAAAGAATTCACTCGATCGAAGACCAGGCAGAACTACAAAGGGATCTGGACAGGGCTTGCAGACCGGTCAGCAATTGGCTCCTGGCAGTTCAATCCCACACGTGCAAAAAAGTCATGAAGATTGGGGACGAAGGGCAAAGAAGACCGAGACGGAGTACAGTCTAGGGGCCAGAGACTACGAAACTCACTCAAGGAAAAAGATCTTGGGTGAGATACACACCACTCACATCTCTGAAGGCACATCAAACCAAATAAACTGCTGCAGCATATGGGCGCCTAGCAAATGTCAGAAACAGCATTCTCGACATCTTAATATACAGGAATCATCAGGACCTGTACACCGTGTACGTTTAGGGCACATATTGGAGTATACGGCACTAGTTTGGAACCCACATCCTAGACCAAGCACGTAAGAAACTAGTGAAAGTGCAAGGGTTTGCAACCAAGACTAGTCCCAGAGCTAAGAGGTATGTCCTACGAGGAGAGGTTAAGGGGAAATCAACCTGACGACACTGGAGACAGAGGATGGGGGGACATGATACCGACATACAAAATACTGAAGTACGGAATGACAAGGTGGACAAAGACAGGATGTTCAGATTGATTGAGACACAGTGGACAGGGGACACCTAGTTGGATGCTGATAGACCAGATGACTATCTCAGGGATGTTAGGAAGTATTCTTCAGCCTCACAAGTGTAGTCAGTAAGTGGAATAAGTTTGGGATAGCGATGCTGTGGAAGCAGGATCCATACATTAGTTTAACGCAGGTATGATAACGCTCACGCTCAGGTGAGAGTGAGTGCCTAGTAGCGATCAGTGAAGAGGCGGGCTAGGAGCTCGGTAATCGACCCCCGCAACCTCAACTAGGTGGTACAACTAGGTGAGAACACACACACCACACACATTGGTATATATGTATATATGCATAAGTAAACAGATAATACGTCAGAATATGCAAAAACAATCCACTGTGGTTGTTTTGCATATATATATATATATAATTATTACCTAATACTATATATATATATATATATATATATATATATAGATATATATATATTTGTTATTGTGACACTGACGAGTGTATTGATCAATACTAGCACTGCCACTAAGCCACGATTCGAACATGCTGCTTAGCCTGCCTATGGTGGGCGAACACAATAAAAACGCCTAATCACTGGACCATACGACCACAAACATACCCGTTTGCTGGATGCGCTTACTTTTAAGGATCGTATGGTCAGTAGATAAGGGCGTCATGTGTTTTCGCCCACCATGGGCAGATCCAAAGCAGCCTGGGTTCGAGTCATTGGCTAGTGCAGTGGTGTTTATTGATATACAAAATATACATATATATATATATTTTTTTTTTTCAAAAAGTCAGGCGTCTCCCACGAGGCAGGGTGACGAAGAAAGAAAATCCCCGAAGAAAATACTTTCTTCATTCTAACACTTTCACCTCAATCCCACATATTCACTGTTTTTGCAGAGGTGTCAGAAAACACAACAGTTTGAAGTATATACGTAGAAAAATTAAACAATATATCTTCTCCATAACTGCTAATAGCCAAACTACCTCTTTAAAGTGCAGGCATTGTAATTCCATTGTCCAGGAACTCAAGTCGGTTACATAAAATAACCGGTTTCTGAAATCCTATCACTAAATATTACCCTGCTCACACTCCAACAGCTCGTCAGTCCATAATATCCATTGGTCTCCATTCACTCCTATCTAACACGCTCACGCACGCTTACTGATAGGTCCAAACCCTCACCCACAAAACCTCCTTTACCCCCTAACTCCAAACCTTTTTCGCGGGACTAACCCTACCCCGCCTTTCTTCCCCTACAGATTTATTACGCTCTCCATGTCATTCTAACTTGATCTTTCTCTCTAAATGATCAAAACCCACCTCAACAACCCCCTCTTCCAGCCTTCGACTATTACTTTCATTAACTCCACACCTCCATAATTTCCACACTTCGAATCTCTGCATAATATTTACACTACACATTGCATCTATATTAATATATATAGATATAGATATATAATATAAATATTTTATATATATAATATATATAATAAATATGTCGTGCCGAATAGGCAGACTTGCGATCTTGGTTGAATAGCAACACTCATTTTGCATATAAGACAGCGAAAATTTGTGTATGTAATATTTCGCTCAAAATCATTCTGAACCTAACGAAAAACAAAATATATTTCATTGTGTTTGTTTAGTATTAATTATGATTAAACAAATCTAAAATTATATTTAGTTGGTTAGGCTAATATAAATTGTGCTCTTGTTAAACAAGTTAGGTAAGTTTCTAAGTGTCTTGGTGCCAAATTAATTTTTTTTACATTAACATTAATGAAAAAAAGATATATCTTTGAAACGTATAAAGAGAACATTTGCAAAGGACTTAATTTTAAATGCGTTTTGCTAATGACCAGTTTTACATATTCGGCCGACATTTATATATATATATATATAATATATATATATATTTATATATATATCTATATATATATGTCGTGCCCCGAATAGGCAGAACTTGCGACTTGGCTTAAATAGAACGTTCGATCTTAACATATGACAAGTGAAATTTTGTGTATGCAATAATTTCGCCAAACTCATTTGAACCATAACGAAAAAAGATATATTTCCACTGGTTTTGTTTAGTATTAAATTATTGGTAAACAAATCTAAAATATAATTTAGTTGTGTTAGGCTAAATAAATTGCTCTTGTTATATAAGGTTTTAGGTAAGTTTTCTAGATTCTTTTGGTGCAAAATTAAATTTTTTTACATTATCATGAATGAAAAATATATATCTTTAAACCGGCTAATGGTCGAGAAAGAAAATTTTAGAAAGGACTTAATTTTAACTGAGTTCTTGCTAATTGACCAGTTATACATATTCGCACGACATATATATAGGACATTCATATATTATATATATATATATATATATCTATCTATATATATATGTGTGTGTGTGTGTGTGCTGTTTCATGTGTGTGTGTGTATGTGTGTGAGTGTGTGTGTGGTGTGTGATGTGTGTGTGTGTGTGTGTGTGAGGTGTTTGTGTGTGGGTTGTGTGTGTGTGGGTGTGTGTGTTGGTGTGTAAGACAGCGACAGGGGGTGGAAATCTTTAGCTCAAGTATTTTCACACTTCTTAGTGAGTCATCGGGAGCTGTGCCAATGTTCCCAAAGACAACAAAAGGAGAAATAGGGGTAAGTTTTCAAACTGTCTGGGAAAGGCACAAGTGGGATGCCAACTACATAACTCTTGCTTACCCATGTCTCGAGACTGGTCTGGTGACTCCACACTACACTCTCTGAAAACTGACCCTACTTCTGTTGTTGTCTTTTGCAAAATTGCATAGCTCCTGATGACGCACTGAGAAGTGTTGATGTGTGAAAGTTCATGAGCTAAAGAAGTTCCATTCCTTCGTGGCTTGTCATACATTGTTAAGATCGCATGTTGCTATGTTTTGCACACACACACACACACCACAACACACACACACACCACACACATATATATATTAGTCTATCTATATATATATAGTATATATTATATATATTATATATATATATATATATATATATCATACTTAAATGTTCATGCTAAATAGGTAAAACCTCGCGATTTTTCGTTATATTAGGAAACGCTCTGCTTGCTCGAATAAGGCAAGCGAAAATTTGTGTATGCAATAATATCGACAAAAAACTCATTGGAAACCTAACGAAAAAATATATTTGTTTGTTTTTTTATTTGCTAATTGACAAACTTACTGTAAATATATTTAGTTGGATTTGGTTGAATTAAATTTGCGCTTGTTATAATAAGGTTAAGTAATTTTCTAAGGTCTTTTGGTACATAAGAACCTTTTGATAATAATAAGTCTTTAGAAAGAGAAGGCATATCACCAAGTTTTCATCGTAAGGAGAAACCAAACATATTTTTGTTGAATAAGGTCTGTTTTCATCAATGTTTTTGGGAACTTTCACGTTCTTTGACACACACACACCACATCGTCCGGTTCATAGCTGAAAGAAATCTCAAAAAATTTATGAGTAATATGAATCTGAATTACCGAAGTAGAAACGTAATTGATAATCTTTTTAAAACTTGCTTGAAATACTTTTAGTACAATCCAAAAAGGGACAACCAACCTTATTCAATAAAATACTGTTGGAGTTATCGATAGTAGGGTCTGCGATAACGTTTATTTCGGTCAACTGGTAAGCCTCTAACGAAGATTAAAACAAATAAAGATAGCAGATGACAGATTCCAAAATGCACTAATTATTCCTTGTAAGAGATTTTAGCCATCCAATTGATTTTCCAAAAAGTTGAGAAAGTTGTATCTAGGCAATCCTGGTCGACAGGAATATAATTGGTGCTAGAAGCAAATGGGATATCATATGATATTTCATTTAGTTTATATAAATTAGATCCATTTATAATTTAATAAAATTTGGAATGAATTTAATAATACATTGGACAACTAATAAATCCTTGAATTCTTGGTACAGTACTAGGGTTGGGCAAATTATTTTGTTAGTACAGTGGTGACCTGTACTTAACGAGTGGGACTGTATTAAGAGTGGTGACTTGTAATTTAGAGTGGTGACCTGTACTTAACTCTGTGAAGACGTGTCTTGTGTGCTCATCTGTGAAATCTAAACAATCGATGTCCTCTCATGAGCAACTCACAGCTAGTGAATGAAGAACTACGAGGATGGCTAAGCTTGAGATACAGCGACTGAGAAAACAAGATTAGTAGTACTCCTCCTGTTGAAGAATCCTCAAGCCAAGAAAGGATCTGGACCGTGGCTGGAAAGCATAGGACTAACGTTAAGGATCCAGAGGACAGATGGAAGGTAAAATCAACGAAGATCAGGAAAACTGTTGTGGTAAAGCATCGAACCCATTCTTTTTTTATTTTTTTTTTTTTTTTTTTTTTTTTTTTTTTTTTTTTTTTTTTTTTTTTTCCGTGTGCTACTGGCGCTCGATTTGTGAGTCGACTACTTGGAACATCACGAGAACGACGCCAAAGAAGGTAAAAACGTGTTGTTCTTTGAGGATAGCAGGTTATGCACATGGATAGGCCTTCGCCTTGAAGTATACGCGTAGGAGGCTGAGGTGTTGTTTTCCTGGGGCTGGGCTGAAGGTTAGTTGTTAGCCGTTCTGAACGACATCCTGTGAGGTTATGAGAGCACTCTTATTAATCTGTCTCAGTGCTGGAGGAAACGATGTGGCAGGACGTAGGAGTGAAGACTGCCCGATTTAGCAGGTATTAGGTCGCTAATAGAGATATTAGGAGATGGGTGGGGACCCTGTCATATGTGAGTGGAAATGAATGGTTGTCCAGGGCAATTGGTTGTCAATTGCTGGTGGACAAATACTGTAAGGATAATGGGGGTTATAACATTCATTGACAACTGTCAGACCTCTTCTATGGCAGAAAACGACATGTATGCTAGGAATGAGGTTCACTTATCTCGGTTTGGGGTGGGGGAGAACCTACTGGCAACTGCAGTGAGAGGGAGTGTTCGGACTCTTTAAACTAGGAATAGTTTGTGGTATGGGGATTTATGCGGGAAAAACAGTGAAGTCCAGTGTAGTAATATGAGTACTAGGAGAACTAGTAATTGCGAATGAGGTGGATATTGGAAAGCAGTGGCACTAGGTGACAAGGACAGTAATAGGTTTCGTGGAAAACAGAATGCAGTAGGGTAAAGAAACAGAGGGTCTTTATATACATCATGATAATAGCCGTAGTGCTAGGAATAAGAATGGACAAGTTGAGATTAGTTTGCTGCAAGGTTGGGCAGGTAACAATGTGATTTGCCATCATGAGACATGGTTTATTTCAAACAGGTCGGGACTGCCTGCCAGATGTTTTATTCGGGTTTAAATTGTTCCAAGTAGACAGACGTATCGGGAAGGGGGGTTGGGGGGTGGCATTGTTGTCCAGAGATCGCTTGAGCTGTTGCATAAAAACAGGTATGAATCTGAAAAGTAACACAGAGTTGGATAGAATTTTCAGGGGGCATGAAAATTTTGGTGTTTAGGTGTGATTACCGTTCCCCCAAACTTTGATAGGGAACCAAGGGAGTACGACTATGAGCAGGAAATTGTTAAGGCCACAAGCACAATAACGTAGGAATTCTAGAGACTAACTTTAGTCATATTGTTTGGAATTTCTTGGTCTGAGAATTTAGAATCAAAGGATTCTTAGACAGTAGTTCAGGATGTTTTGAATTCAGTTTGTGACAGAGCTACAAAGGGGAAATAACTGCTGGATCTTGGTTTTGGCGAAGCAAGGAAACCTTGTTAATAATTTAGAATTCAGAGGAGCTCGGCACAGGGATCACGCAAAATCAACTTTACCTTTAGCTTGAATGGAAGTATGATAGTAGGGAGTAATTCAGTAATGGTCCCAGATTTTCGTTAGCAGATTACGAATGAGTTTGAGGAACACTTATCTGTGGACTGGTGGGTAACGAAGAGAGCTGTCAGTATGACAGCTTTCTTAACTCACTACATTACTGCCCAAAAGGGCACTTATCCCATATAAGGATATTAGATCGAATAGAAATGACCAAAATGGTATGGAATAATAGGCTCAAATATCTTTTAGGGACAGAAAAAAGGAACTTTTAGGCGCATCAAAGAGGTTGGAGGGTCATCTTTACGTATCCTATATTGACATTAAGAAGGACCTTAAACAAGGGATAAGAAAAGCTAAATGAGACTATGAAATTAAGGGCTGAGTGATTCGATAACTAAACCCAAAAGTTTTTCCAGGGTTAATAGACAAAAGTTAGAGATAAAATAGGTTACTTAAAAGTACTATGGGCACCTTAACTGGACACGGAGAATGAAATTGTGCTTTATTCTTACTATTATTTTCTCTGTTTTCACTCCGGAAGACACTAACTAATATCCAGTAATTAATTTTTATAATGGGCTTTGACGACGATAAATTATGCAACATGACAGTCACTAGCGAAATGATTATCAAACAGATAGACCGGTTTTTCAAAGCAAATAACTCCCGGGCCCTGATAAAACTTTTTTCAGGGTCTGAAGAGGTGTAAATGACTTTAGTTGAACATTAACTAATATTTTTAATTTATTCTTCAAACAGGTGTAGTGTCTGCTCTGTGGAAGCTGGCTAATGTAATTCCTTATTTTTAACAACAGGGGGACAAGGTCGTTACCGTCAAATTACGCCCAATATGCTAACCTCAATTGTAGCAAGTTTAGAGTCCAATTATAGTTAGTTATACGAAGCCATCTGGGCTAAGCATACTTGGATAAATGATACTCAGCATGGATTCTCGAGAGGCCCGTTCCTGCCCTAACTAATGTATTAACCTTCACCTGTAAAGCTTTTGAGGCTCGTTGATCATGATAAAGACTTCGATATTGTATATTTAGATTAGTAAGGCTTTGATCAGGTTACCGCACCAGAGACTGTTAAAGAAAGTGGCAGCTCATGGCATTGGGGGCGAAAAGTGCGCGCTGTTCTGGATCGAGTCATGATCATAATAGGAAGCAGAGAGTATGCTTAAATGAAGCTAAATCCGAGTGGGGATCTGTAACAAGTGGCGTTCCACAGGAATCAGTCTTGGGCCCGTTGTTTATAATATATATCAATGACCTTGATGAGGGAATTACTAGTGATATGAGCAAATTCGCCGATGACACAGAGATAAGTAGGATAATTGATTCAAACGTAGATGTCACGGAACTTCAGGAGGATTTTGACAAACTCAATTCCTGGTCAGAAAAGTGGCAGATACAGTTCACTGTAGATAAATGCAAGGTTCTGAAGCTCGGGAGTGTCCATAACCCTAGTACTTATCAGTTAAATAACGTAGAACTTAGCCATACAGGTTGCGAAAAGGACTTGGGGGTTATGGTGAGCAGCAACCTTAAACCAAGACAGCAGTGCCTAAGCGTATGTAACAAAGCAAACAGATTCCTGGGATTTATATCTAGAAGTGTAAGCAACAGAAGTCCAGCGGTTATTTTACAGCTTTATACATCATTAGTAAGGCCTCACCTAGATTATGCAGTTCAGTTCTCGTCTCCATATTACAGAATGGATATAAATTCGCTAGAAAACATCCAGTGTAGAAATCTTCCGTACGAAGAACAATTGAAGACTCTTAAACTACATTCACTTGTAAGACGAAGACTGAGGGGAGACATGATCGAAATGTGTAAGTGGAAGATGTGGTATTAACAAAGGGGATATAAAAGGTTTTGAGGATATTCCTTCAAGAAAGAACCCGCAATAATAAATTCAAATTAGATAAGTTTAGATTTCGAAAGGATATGGGAAAGTATTGGTTTGATGATGATGGCTTGATGTGAACAGTCTGTCTAGTAGGGTTATTGAAGCTAAAACGTTGGGTAGTTTCAAATTTAGGTTGAATAAATACATGAGTGAGAAGGGTTGGATTTGAGTGGGAATTGCTCGTGAGTTAATAGAATTATCAAAGTTTATTGCTTGGGTAGAATTGAAAATTGGGTTGGGCAAATATTTTGTTAGTGGGATGAATGTGAAGGACCTGCCTAGTATGGGCCAACAGGCCTGCTGCAGTGTTCCTCGTTTCTTATGTTGAGATATAAAGTACGTTTTATAAAGTTCTGGTTGATTGCAGTTTGCTTTTACCAATTTACCTGTTTCATTTTAGTTATGTTTCTTGAAAATATTTGGTTTTAAATTTAGGAGGCCTAATCTGAGATTGGGCCGCTAAGAAGATAATCCCCATTAACAATATATACTCACTGAAATCTTTGTAGTTTTAAAGAGGAAATTTGTAGCAGCAGTGCTGAGGACCTCGTTCAGAGCAGCAGTGTTGTCCCACCTACACCAGTGTCAGGAATAAGAGAGACAATCTCACCCTGATCACCAAAGCTCAACCTTGTGTCCCAGGGTGTTCCATGGCGCTGGCTTTGATACCTTCATATTGATAAAAAAAACATTTTGTGAAACTAGTAACTCATTCTCTTTTTTAAATGTATTTTTCTTCTATTTCCATAGGTCTTAATTCTTATAAGCGTACACCTTTCTTGCACATAATAAAGTGTGCAAGAGTGCACAGGGAAGTGAGAGAACACGAACATAAGTAGAATAAACCATCCCCTTTTATAAAGCAAAACTCATTGTGTACAGG
>NC_069476.1:4440194-4474768 GCF_026875155.1 Cherax quadricarinatus | reverse complement strand
TGAATCTTGTTTCATAAAAAGCAGTTTTGACAATAATATGAATATTTCCTTTGGTTTATATAAATTAGATCCATTTATAATTAATAGAATTTGGGAAGAATTTAATAATACACTGGACAAATAATTTTTAAATTGTCTTGGGTAGAATAGCTTGGGGGTGAGTTGTGCAAAGGACCTATCCAAGTTGGCTCGCCGCGCGTCACGTGTTTAACCGTTGTGGGATCTGATAGTGAGGTGCTGGCCAGACCCCTTATATAGCTTCCTTGGTTGCTTCACTTTCATAGTTCCTTGATAATGTGAGTAGTCACGAAAGCACTTGGAATTTCTCTATTCTTTCAGAGTGGTTGTTTTGCATTTGCATATGTATGTGTGTGTGTGTGTGTGTGTGTGTGTGTGTGTGTGTGTGTGTGTGTGTGTGTGTGTGTGTGTGTGTGTGTGTGTGTGTGTGTGTGTGTGTGTGTGTGTGTGTGTGTGTGTGTGTGTGTGTGTGTGTGTGTGTGTGTGTGTGTGTGTGTGTGTGTATATATATATATATATATATATATATATATATATATATATATATATATATATATATATATATATATATATATATATATAAAAGATCTTACACTACACAAATAACCTGCACATAGGAGAAAGAAACTTATGATGGCCTTTTGCTCTGACTTGGGCCATTAACTAGCCACACACTAAAACATGAAGGCAAGGGAGCCTGTATATATATGAGAGGGCAGGGACAGGACAAAAAGGTGAAGAAAGAAATGGAGATAATACTGATGAAAGGTAATGCTGGTAGTGAAAGAATAACATTTTGTATGATGAAAATGGTACATGATACCAACAAGTTGAAAAGTAAGACATACAATGGACCCCTGACATTCGATGGCATTGACATTTGATAAATCCGACATTCGATGTATTTTAACGCAAAAATTTCGCCTCGACATTCGATGTAAAACCCGACATTCGATACAATTCATAAGAGGCGTGTCCACGTGTGGCCTGAACTGCCCCATGTGTGCCAGTGTTTACAAGCCAGCCGGTGTGCGCGCATCTAAGGATACATTCGGTACATTCCATATTATCACTGTTTTTGGTGCTTGTTTCTGCAAAATAAGTCACCATGGGCCCCAAGAAAGCTTCCAGTGCCAACCCTGTGGTAAAAAGGGTGAGAATTAGTATGGAAATTAAGAAAGATTTTGAAGGGTTTGGGGCTAACCCTGAGAAGCCTATGCCAGTTGTGGACTCCATTGTGCCTACTTCAAAAATTAAGGAAATGTGTGCAAAGTGGGTTGAACTGCAAACCTGTATGGATGAAAATCACCCTAACACAGCTATTGCAAGCTGTGCTGGTGACTATTACAATGACAATGTTATGGCCCATTTTAGACAAATCTTAAAGGAATGGCGACAGAGGTCAAGTGACTCTCAAGCTGGTCCTAGTGGCATTAAAAGAAGAAGGGAAGTAACTCTGGAAAAGGACTTGCTACCTCAAGTCCTAAAGGAAGGGGATTCCCCTTCTAAACAGTAACAACTTCAACACTCTCCTCTCCTCCCATCCCATCAATCATCACCAGATCTTTATTAAAGGTAAGTGTCAATTATTCTATTATTATTCTATTGTTATTGTTGTTATTGTAATTATTCTATTGCATTAAACTTAATATTTCATATGGTAAAAAAATTTTTTTTCATACTTTTGGGTGTCTTGCACGGATTAATTTGATTTCCATTATTTCTTATGGGGAAAATGAATTCGACTTTCGATATTTTCGACATTCGATGAGCTCTCAGGAATGGATTAGTATTGAATGTCGGGGGTCCACTGTATGTGCAACAGATAGGTATCTTTACTGTTGACTGACATGTTTGACCTACACAGTAGGCTTCTTCAGTCAAATACTGAGGTGAATAAACTGGAGGCTACTGGAGAAGTGGTAAGGTAGAGAAAATGAAATCAGTCCATCAACTTTGGAGAAACAGTTTTTAGGGTGGTCAGTCCCTCAGCCTGGAGAAAAGTTCAGCTTTATAGTCTGGAATGTTTCAGGTAACAATAAAGATACCCAACTGCTGCACGTGTCTTACTTTACATCTTACTCGTATACAGTGGAACCTCCAGTAACGAGTTTAATCCATTCCGTGACCATGCTCGCATCTGGATTTGCTCGTTTGCCGAGTCAATTTTCCTTATTTAAATGAAATGAAATGGAATTAATTCATTCCAGTGGAATTCCAGGCACCGTAAAATACTTCAATAATTTCCCTAATATCAACTCTACGGCTGATATATACTCTAGAATGAATAAAATATGTCATTACAGTGGACCCCCGCATAGCGATATTAATCCATGCAAGAGAGCTCATTGTTATGCGAAATTATCGTTATGCGAATGAATTTTCCCCATAAGAAATAATGGAAATCAAATTAATCCATGCAAGACACCCCAAAGTATGATAAAAAAACATTTTTACCACATGAAATATTAATTTTAATACACACAAACTGAAAAAGGCATGCACAATTACATGACACTTACTTTTATTGAAGATCTGGTGATGATTGATGGGATGGGAGGAGGAGTGTGTGTTAGTGTTTAGAAGGGGAATCCCCTTCCATTACGACTTGAGGTGTCAAGTCCTTTTCTGGGGTTACTTCCCTTCTTTTAATGCCACTAGGACCAGCTTCAGAGTCACTGGAATTCTGTCGCACAACATATCTGTCCATAGTGGCCTGTACCTCTCGTTCCTTTATGACTTCCCTAAAGTGTTTCACAACATTGTCAGTGTAATAGTCACCAGCACGGCTTGCAATAGCTGTGTGAGGGTGATTTTCATCCATAAAGGTTTGCACTTTCAGCCACATTGCACAGATTTCCTTAATCTTTGTAGTAGGCAATTTCTTCAATTTCTCTCTCCCCTCCTTCGAACCAGTTTCCTCAGGTCTGGCCTCTTGCTCTTGAAGTTGATCTATCAGCTCATCAGTGGTTAGTTCTTCATTGTCCTCCTCCACCAACTCTTCCACATCATCCCCACTAACCTCCAACCCCAAGGACTTTCCCAATGCCATAATGGATTCCTCAACTGGCATAGGATTCTCAGGGTTAGCCTCAAACCCTTCAAAATCCCTTTTGTCTACACATTCTGGCCACAGTTTCTTCCAAGCAGAGTTCAAGGTCCTCTTAGTCACTCCCTCCCAAGCCTTACCTATAAGGTTTACACAATTGAGGATATTAAAGTGATCTCTTCAAAAATCTCTTAGAGTCAGTTGAGTTTCTGAGGTCACTACAAAGCACCTTTCAAACAGAGCTTTTGTGTACAGTTTTTGAAGTTTGCAATACCTGCTGGTCCATGGGCTGCAGGAGAGGAGTGGTATTAGGAGGCAAAAACTTCACCTTAATGAATTTCATGTCCCCATAAAGTCGCTCTGCCACATCTGTAGGATGACCAGGGGCATTGTCTAACATCAGGAGGCACTTAAGTTCTAATTTCTTTTCAGTTAGGTAATCTTTCACATTGGGGGCAAATGCATGGTGTAACCAGTCATAGAAAAAGTCCCTAGTGACCCATGCCTTACTGTTTGCCCTCCACAGCACACACAAATTAGCCTTGAGGACATTCTTTTGCCTGAACAGTCTGGGAGTTTCAGAGTGATACACTAATAAAGGCTTCACTTTGCAATCACCAGTAGCATTGGAACACATCAACAGAGTAAGCCTGTCTTTCATAGGCTTATGTCCTGGGAGTGCCTTTTCCTCCTGAGTAATGTACGTCCTGCTTGGCATTTTCTTCCAAAACAGGCCTGTTTCATCACAATTAACCCTTTGACTGTCGAAGGGCCCAATCCTGAAGTGTCTCCTGGTGTCGCAAAATATTCGAAAAAAAAAAAAAATTATTTTTTCTTATGAAAATGTTAAGATTATTTTTCTGATTGTTTTAGTCCCAAAAAAAAAAATTTCCCATCAGTACTTACCGAGATATAGAGGCATGAAGTTTGCAGAAAATGAGCTGCGTATGTCAACAGCGGCGACTGCCGCTCACCCGGTAAACTTTAGTTTACTTGTATTTGAAGGTTTGTTGTTTTTTTCACTATTTTATTTTTTCACATAACTTATGTGGCCTGTGGAGACCAAAGTAAGGTGCAATGTACATATATACACTCGTTGTATACAACACAATAAGCACACAAACATAATTATCAATATATTGTTTACAAAACTTGTTTACAAAAACAAACAATACAAAAAATTGTTTATTACTATTGCTCTATAATATATATACCAATATACAGTCACTGAACATACTCCTAGAAGTTCTGCAGCTTGTGGAACTCTCTGAAACATGGTGTCATACACAGTGGTGTTTTACACTCTTACACATAAAACATGGTGTCATACACAGTGGTGTTTTACACTCTTACACATAAAACATGGTGTCATACACAATGGTGTTTTACACTCTCCACACACAAAATCAGTGTGTGTGCATTTTTTGTTGAATTTTTTTTTTATGTGCAAAGACAAAACACCTCGTCTGAGCAGCTTTCTTCAAAGTATTAGCAGGCAGTTGTGTTATGTAGTTATCCTAGGTAAATGGTCGTGTGTCATCATTCCTTCCTAATTTCCTTCATTCCTTTCCTACCTGGAGGCTACCTGGAGGGCATTCCACCTCTCTTCCTACATTCCTTCATCTGTCCTTCATTACTTTTTTCCTTCCTTTCATCTAGTCCTTCCTTCATTCCTGCCTTCCCTTCTTGCTTCTGGTTTCTATAATATATATACACATATATAGTCACTAGATACTTTCATAAAACTCCTATTATCACCCTTCAGCAAGCTTGTCTTGTGTGCGAGTGTGTGGCTTATAATTGTTTTGAGTCAGGAGTCGGCAGCTGTCAAAATGACAGTCTCATTAGTCACTCCCCCTACCGCCTGTCAAAACAATGGGGTCGGATGCTGCTTCCCCCTCCATTCTATCTAATTATCTTTCTCCCTCATTCTATCTCTTTCAATCTGTCTCTCTTTCTCTCTCTCTGTCTATCTCTGTCTCACAGGTACACATAAATACAACTATACATAGTGTAAATTACCTAGGATAACCCAAAAAATCCAGACAAAGTGCTATACTCTGCTTGAAGATGTGAGTAAACGTGATGATGACAGTCTTGTGGCTCTCTCTGAGACAGAGCTAGACGGATAGACAGGGAGTTTGGCAGACAGACAAATAGACAGACAGACAAATGTTTGTTCGTCGTCATCATCTCCTCCTCCTCCTCCTCCTCCTCCTCCTCCTTCTCCTCCTCCTCCTCCTCCTCCTCCTCCTCCTCCTTCTCCTCCTCCTGGCTCTTGACAGATGGACAGCTGCCCCCCTCCCTCCACCCTCGTTTACGCTCATCAAAGGTCAGCTCTTATCAGACGTTATCTCCCCTTATCTTGTCACTGTCATGGGGTGAACTGTTTTCATGCCTCAAGGGAACACATTATTACATATTATTATTATTAGGTATTAGGTATTATTATTATTCCTATTCTTCTTCTTATTCTTCCTCCTCCTTCCACCTTCCACCTCCACCTCCTCCCTCCTTCTTCCTCCTCCCTCTTTCCTCCTCCTCCCTCCTTCCTCCTCCTCCCTCCTCCTCCCTCCTTCCTCTCCTCCCTCCTTCCTTCCTCTTCCTCCTTCCTTCCTCCTCCTCTTCTTCCTCCTCCTCTTCTTCCTCCTCCTCTTCTTCCTCCTCCTCTTCTTCCCTCCTCCTCTCTTCCTCCTCCTCCTCTTCCTTCCTCCTCCTCCTCCTCCATTGCTTTTGGTCTCAAATCTCTTCGAAATCATGAAATTGATCTTCATTGACACTTCCATCTGTGTTAGAGCATCACTTGGGAAGAGAAGAGTCCCAGATTTGCAGGGAAGTCACATATTTCTTACCGCTAGACATGCTGAAAAAGGACGACTGAAATGGTATTCCCACAATGCACCACTGGCTCCCCGATTTTTTTTATATGGTGCACACTGACCATGGAGACCCATTCTCTCACATGTGGGCCTACCAGCTTTCTCCTGCTTGATTTGAAGCCGCTAGAATTTATGCGTATAGATACGTCAAACACGGTATCTCCTACGACGTACATATACGACCGCAACAGTCAAAGGGTTAAACACTTGTTCAGGTTTCAGTCCTTCACTGTCTATGTACTCCTTGAATTCCTGCACATATTTTTCAGCTGCTTTGTGGTCCGAACTGGCAGCCTCACCATGCCTTATCACACTATGTATGCCACTACGCCTCTTAAATCTCTCAAACCAACCTTTGCTGGCCTTAAATTCACTCACATCATCACTAGTTGCAGGCATTTTTCTAATTAAATCGTCATGCAACTTCCTAGCCTTTTCACTTATGATCACTTGAGAGATGCTATCTCCTGCTATCTGTTTTTCATTTATCCACACCAATAAGTCTCTCTCAACATCTTCCATCACTTGCGATCTCTGCTTCGAAAACACAGTTAAACCTTTGGCAAGAACAGGTTCCTTGATTGCCTTTTTGTTGCCCACAATAGTAGCGATGGTTGATGGGGAGTTTACTATACAACCTGGCCAGTCGGAGACACGCACTCCACTTTCATACTTATCAATGATCTCTTTCTTCATCTCTATAGTAATTCTCACCCTTATTCCTGTAGGGTTGGCACTAGAAGCTTTCTTGGGGCCCATGGTCACTTATTTTGCAGATAAAATCACCAGAAACACTGTAATAATATGAAATGTTCCGATTGTATGCTTGGATGTTACCGCGGAGGCTGGCTGGTAAACAATGCCACCGGCGGAACATGTGAGGCTGGCTAAGGGCGCACATTAGAAGCGTCTCGGACGAACAGCGTTGAGCGGGTTTTTTAGCGGTATGCGAGGCAAAATCTTAGCGATAAAAGCGAGCGGTATGCGGATTTATCGTTATGTAAGGCCAACGGTATGCGGGGGTCCACTGTACATATACATGTGGCTGCGTCGGCAGCCGACGAGAGCTTGTCTGGAGATAGGACAATATACTCCTTGAATATTTTGCTATCATTAACTCTATGGCTTATTTATTTCTTTATTTATTTATTTATTAATTTGAACATGATACAATGAGGTACAAAGTTATTACAGTGCAACATGCCAAAGCACTATGAGCAGGCATAAAATTAACTTAAGATTAACTAAGCAATGATATATTCAGTGGTAAAAACATTATTGTATACAGATAACAATTTAGCACAAATGAGCATTACAAAGATAGGTCATATGGTCATTTACTGTGTTGCTGAGCATTCAGTAGAATGGAGTATTCTGTTAGGTAATGTAATTAAAAAATAAAGTTTGATTGGGTCACAGGTTAGACATTTATGAGATACAATAATGAGAAACATTTACGAGATACAATTTATGAGATACAATTATTCAGTATTTATTTAGTTGTGGGTGAGTAAGTGATTTTTGAGAAGAGACTTGAATTTATAAACAGACAGTGTTTCTTTTATATTCACAGGTAATGAATTCCAGATTTTAGGGCCTTTTATGTGCATTGAGTTTTTGCATAGCGTGAGTTGGACTCGAGGAACATCAAAGAGTGATCTGTGCCTTGTGTTATGGTCATGTGTTCTGTTGAGGTTGATAAGGAGACGTTTGAGGGGAGGGTTTGTATCAGAAATAAGTGTTCTATGAATGTAGTAGGTGCAGTAATAAGTATGGATGTTTTGAATGGTGAGTAGGTTCAGAGTTTTGAATATTGGTGGAGTGTGCTGCCTGTAGTGGGAATTTGTTATCATTCTGACTGCAGCCTTTTGTTGGGTAATTAATGGTCTGAGATGGTTTATTGTTGTTGAGCCCCATGCACAAATTCCATAGGTGAGATAGGGGTAAATAAGTGAGTGGTATAGGGCCAGGAGGGCTGACTGTGGAACATAGTACCGTATCTTCGATAGTATGCCTACGGTCTTGGAATTTTTTTGGAAATTTGTTGTATATGTGTTTGAAATTTGAGTCTATTATCAAGGTGGATTCCTAAGAATTTTCCCTCTGAGTTTTGTGATAGGTGATCCGTTTATCATTATGTTAAGAGGGACATTTGTAGCTCTGTTACCAAACTGAATGAAGTAGGTTTTGCCAGTGTTTAGAGTAAGTTTGTTAGTACTCATCCAGGTAGATATTTTCTGTAATTCGGTATTTACAGTATTGGCTAGCGTGACTGGGCTCGGGTGAGAGAAGACGTATGTAGGGTCATCTGCAAATAGTGTGGGTTTGAGTAGTTGCGATGCATTTGGTCGGTCAAGACATAATAAACAATATAAATAACATAGAAACCTGATATATACTCTAGAATGAATAAAATATGTCATTATGTGACAAGTGGAGCTGGCCATAACCGCTCCAGCATTGTTGTGGTAAACACTGCCATCTAGTGACAGCCTTTTGAAGCCGTCTATTATTATAATTATTATTATATAGTACATTATTATACATGTATTATTATTATAATTATATTATTATACTATTATTATTATATGTATTCTTATTATTATTATTATTACAATATAAATAATTTGGAATTTTTACTCATACAAAAAAATAGAAGATTTACTGTTATGCAGACTACTGCATTATTGTAATAATTGTATAAATAATGTCAATCCATTCATGACTGCATACTGGAATGGAAGTGATGTCATTTGTTTACTCTTGAACATCGGCAAAAATACAACATTTCTGCTACTTTGAGCTCATTTTCAAGGTGCTTCTCGTCATGAAATCATTCAAAATCATATCTATTTCTGTAGTAGATCTTCTGTTCTATCAAATGAGACCAAAAAAAAAAAAGAGAATACAACCTTCAAAATCATATGAAAATACCGCTAAGGGTTGGCTAATTGCTGAGAAGTAAACTCCATTATTTATGATCCAATTTCTTTCATTTTTGGTGTACATCAAGAAGCATCTTTCCATCATACATTGCCCAAGTTTCAGCAAGATAGCCCAACAAACAAATGAGATCCAATTCTCTAGATCAAGAGCAAGAGCCCCTCTCCAGCGTCAAGGAACCTCCTTTGAGGCCTGCTCCGTAATGGAAATTTCGCTCGCGTATGGAAGCAAAAAATCAACCGATCGACTGCTCATATTTGGAAAAACTTGGACGTCGATGCACTCGCAAGTGGAGGTTAACCCTTTCAAGGTTTTGGACGTACTAGTATTGCTTACGCACCAGGGTTTTTGACGTACTAGTACGCCTAAATTCTAGCGCCCTTAAATCTAGTGAGAGAAAGCTGGTAGGCCTACATATGAAAGAATGGGTCTATGTGGTCAGTGTGCACAGTATAAAAAAAATCCTGCAGCACACAGTGCTTAATGAGAAAAAAAAACTTTGACCGTGTTTTTGGATTAAAACAGCGACTTTGCACTGTATTTTTGTATGGTATTTATTGTTGTATTCTAGTTTTCCTGGTCTCATTTTATAGAATGGAAGACATATTACAGAATTGGAAATGATTTTGACTGGTTTTACAATGAAAAGTACCTTGAAATTGAGCTCAAAGTAGCAGAAATGTTCGATTTTTACCAAAGTTCAAAAGTAAACAAATCATGCTAAGCATCCAATACACATCAACTGGTGAGTCTAATATTCTTTTACAAGTGCGCCGATATTATTTATACCATTTCTACACTAATGCAGTAGTCTGCATAACAGTAAATCTTCTATTTTTTGTGAGAATAAAAATTGAAAGTGGAAAGCAAAAGAATGTAAGAGGAGTGTGGGGATGACTAATGAACAGAGGAAATGTTATTTTAGTGCCAGGAATGTCTTTCTTGTTTATTCTGGACCCTATTTGGAGATTGGCATCTTTTGAAATTTGTGTGAAATTGGCAAAATTGCTAAATTCTGACCACTGTATTGGATAGCTGAAATCGGTAAATGGGTGGTTTCTTGTACTTATTCGATAGAAAAAATTGATTTCTAGCGAAATAATTTATTTTTGTCATCTAGTACACTGGAATTGGCTGAAAATAGGGCTCAAAGTGGCCAAAATCGCCGATGCGTAAATATCGTCGAGACTGCTAACTTCACGAGAGCATAATTCCGTAAGTTTTCCATCAAATTTCATACTTTTGGTGTCATTATGATCGGGAAAAGATTATCTATCTTTTCATAAGTTTTTTTTTTTTTTTTTTTTTTTTTTTTGAAATTTGGGTGACCCTGAGAACAAGTCTGGGAGAGGGCCTGGGGACCCTGAAAGGGTTAAACTGTACTAACGTATGTGACTGCCACCCACTCTCATAAATAATACTACACATTTCCAATTAAATAAATTATCATATAAATGTTGAACACACTTTACATTACAAAAATAACACTGACATTTATTTATCAAATGCACAAATCAGAATAAAATTCAATTACTATACAGTATACCAACAGCATTTAGTGATATTCACAGTTTCTGGATGTATATGCAAATAATCCTCACACAAAAGAATGAAACATATGACATTCTGGTCCCAAGCAAAACTAGTTAATGGTCCAAGTCAGACTAAAATGTTCTCACAAGTTTCATTCTTCTATGTGCAGATTTTTTGTGTATTGTTCCAGTCATGGGATTGTACCTTTTAGTTCTTTCTCAATTTGTTGGGACCTTTAGCAACACATTCTCTCAAATTAGGAGGAAGCACTTTATGAAGGGATGTCCAACATCTTTAAAATCTGACAAATTCTTCCCTGTTTGACTACTTGAAGAGCAAATAATAAAAATGATGATATTCATGATCATTTTAAGAATATATAATTAAATGAAATCTCCATGGGGAAATGGAACAGAATTCTTCCTCTGTAAGCCATGCATGTTCTAAGTGGCGACTAAAATGCCAGGAGCAAGGGGCTAGTAACCCCTTCTCCTGTATATATTACAAAATTTAAAAGGTGGGATACAGCCGGATTGCTGAAAGAAGAATAATTAAATGAAAATAAAATGATTTAGTCTAGTTCACTTTACTATTCATACAAGCTTGAAAATACAGATGCTCCTCACTTTACGATATTTCGACTTTATGATGGTGCTATCACACCATCGAGTATCGTGTACACCAGTGGCTTTGATGTGTTGTAGTTTCCAGTCTTTTGTTCCATGGTGTCAGTGATGGTGATCAATGAGGCTTCCAGGTGCCTTTAACATCTAAGATCAAGTTCAGTAATGACAATTTATATCTCCTGTCAAGTCTTCAAACGTCCTGTGGAGATTCTGTGGAGGATACTGGTGTTGCTTGAGTCACCACTGTCTATTTACTCAAATGGATAGACTTCTGTCTGTCTCCTCTACATATTTCTTGAAACAGAGGATGCTGTAGACACCTGCTGTGAAAGTAAGAGGTGAAGTACTATGCTTCTTGCTGAGGTCTTTGATGAAGAGTATAGCAATGGTGGTTACATTTATGTTGCTTCTAGCAAGCACCTGGTGAGTATTTCTGGCAACATCCTCACATGGAGAATTAAGAACTGCTTGATGGAATGTTCTGTGGGATTGTTTTTAGTGAGGATAATTTGAGCTTTGAGCCTGCAATCCTAGAGGAAAAAAAAAAAAAATTGAAATGAAATGATTCAGCAACTAAGGACAAAGTTTGTTAGTTACAGAACTGTTTGTTACTGTTACTATTACAGCAAAACAACTTCTCTATATGCCACAACTGCCATTACCAGCTGCCTGTTCCCCCTTATTAGTCCATTATATCAAGATTTTACTGCATCAAAACCCTGGCATACATGATGTTTAACCAGGTTAAGCCCCACCCACCTAAACAGAGGAATCAGTTGACCTTATAGGCAACCTAATGCTAACTCTCAAACCTCTTTTCTCAGCTCACTATCTGCCTCTCACACACCTCACTTTCATGCCTATACATGTGCTCCTTGACTTACAATGAGGGTTATGTTCTGTTGAACCCAATGTAAGTTGAAAATATTATAAGTCGAATATGAATAAGTAAATAAATAACTACTGTCACTGAATAAGTAAATAAACAAATAATTAATGTAACTAAATACCCATACTGAAGAGTAAATAAATTAATAGAAGTTTATCTTATCAATAAATGTACAGTACTGTACAATGGTGATTTTCGACTTTATAATGGTGTTACCACACCACAGTCAAGTCGAAATATCGTAAGTCAAACCATTGTACAGCAAGGACCATCTGTATATACTTTCATTCTTGACCCTTATATTTTAGAAGTGATCAAGATCCCAGGACTGAAATGTTTTCTAATAAAAATGTCTTAGTGTCAAAATGAACATTACACATGAAAATGTTATAGAAACATACTAAGAAATCGCAGTTATACTTCATATTTCGATAAAGTCCTCCGACCATAGCTGCAAGATGAATGACGTGAGTTGGCTTATACTTCTCAAAAACAGCACGGGTTTCAGTTTCACACCTGTTTAAATAAATACAAGGATTATTAATTATGAGAATTTACATATGTCACTAAATTCCTGCTTTATGAAATATCATGCCATAAGAAGTCTCTAGCTTTAACCCGTAAACGGTCCAAGCAGATCTACGTTCACAAGTGTAGTGCTCCAAAAGTAGATCTACGTTTTTTTTACATATTTTCAAATATAACAAAAAAAAAAGTAGATCAAAGTTTTTTTTACACGCTTTTCAAATGTACACAAAAAAAAAAAAAAAAAAAAAAAAAAAAAAAAAAAAAAAAAAAAAAAAAAAAAAAAAAAAGATCTACTTTTTATACATACTTTCCAATGTTGTAAAAATATATACAGTGGACCCCCGGTTAACGAACTTTTTTCATTCCAGTAGTATGTTCAGGTGCCACTACTGACCGAATTTTTTCCCATAAGGAATATTGTGAAGTAGATTAGTCCATTTCAGACCCCCAAACATACACGTACAAACGCACTTACATAAATACACTTACATAATTGGTCGCATTTGGAGGTGATCGTTAAGCGGGGGTCCACTGTATATACGTTTGGATCATTTACGGGTTAACCTTTTCAGGGTCCAGAGGCCAAATTTCAAAGTGCACACCAGGGTCCAAGATTTGTTTTATACAGAATTTGTTTTATGTAGTGCACACATAACACATAGATGTATTCTCTCATATCTAGGCCCAAATTTACCACTTACAGCTTATCAGAGAGAGCCGAGTTCATGGCGTAGATCTACGGTTTGGACCCTGAACGTAAAGCCATAGATCTACGGCACGGACCCTGAAAGGGTTAACCCTTTCAGGGTCCAAGGCCCAAATCTGGAGTCACGCACCAGTGTCCAAGAATTTTCAAAAAAAAAATTTGTTATTTTTTCTTATGAAATCGTAGAGAATCTTTTTGTGAAGGTAATAAAACAAAATGTATGAAATTTGGTGGAAAATTGGTGAAATTATGCTCTCGCGAATTTTGAAGTGTCAGCGATATTTACGAATCGGCGATTTTGCCAACTTTGACTCCCATTTTAGGCCAATTACATTATTCCAATCAACCAAATTCTTAGCTATTTCACTAGTATTACTTCTATTCTATCGATTGAGCACAAGAAATTGCCAAGTCAACTGTTCCAACTACAAAATAAAGTGATCGGAAATTGTTAATTTGGCCAATTTAACACAAAGTTCAAAATATTCCAATTTCAAAATAGGGTCCAGAATAAACAATGTAGGCATTCCTGGCACTAAACTAACATTTCCTCTGTTCATTAGTTATGTTTTGAGGCTTTACAAATAAATTCCATTTTGATTTTTTATTCACATAATGAATTTTTATTCACACCAAAAAATAGAAGATTTACTGTTATGCAATACTGTAATAATTGTATAAATATCATCACCATATTTGTGAATGTATATTAGACCCACCAGCTGACGTGTATTAGACGTGTGAGGTCGTTTGTTTACTCTTGAATATCGGCAAAAATTTAACATTTCCGCTACTTTGAGCTCAGTTTCAAGCAATTTCCAGTGCTAAAACCAATCAAAATCATCTCTATTTCTGTAATATGTCTTCCATTCTATCAAATGAGACAAAGAAATCGCAAATACAACTATAAAAAACATACGAAAAAACACTGCAAAATTGCTGTTTTAATTGAAAAATCATGATTTCATTTTTTTTCTCTCATTATACACAGTGTGCTGCAGGATCTGTTTTATGTGGTGCACACATACCACATAGATGTATTCTCTCATATCTAGGCCCAAATGTACTACTCACAGTTTATCAGAGTGAGCTGAGCTCATGGCGTAGATCTACGGTTTGGACCCTGAACGTAAAGCCGTAGATCTACAGGACGGACCCTGAAAGGGTTAAATGTCCATTGAATGGATGATTACCAACTCCTGTGCCAGACAGCACGCCCCACGACTTTTCAAAAACCTGAACCTACTAAATATACGAGTCATACACTCATATTATTGTGGCTACTATATATGCAGAACATTAACCCTTTCAGGGTCCAAGGCCCAAATCTAGAGTCACGCACCAGTGTCCAAGAATTTTCAAAAAAAAAATTTGTTATTTTTTCTTATGAAATCGTAGAGAATGTTTTTGTGAAGGTAATAAAGCAAAAAGTACGAAATTTGGTGGAAAATTGACGAAATTATGCTCTCGCAAACTTTGATGTGTCAGCGATATTTACGAATCGGCGATTTTGCCGACTTTGACTCCCATTTTAGGCCAATTACATTATTCCAATCAACCAAATTCTTAGCTATTTCACTAGTATTACTTCTATTCTATCGATTGAGCACAAGAAATCGCCAAGTCAACTGTTTCAACTACAAAATAAAGTGATCGGAAATTGTTAATTTGGCCAATTTAACACAAAGTTCAAAATATTCCAATTTCTAAATAGGGTCCAGAATAAACAATGTAGGCATTCCTGGCACTAAACTAACATTTCCTCTGTTCATTAGTTATGTTTTGAGGCTTTACAAATAAATTCCATTTTGATTTTTTATTCACATAATGAATTTTTATTCACACCAAAAAATAGAAGATTTACTGTTATGCAATACTGTAATAATTGTATAAATATCATCACCATATTTGTGAATGTATATTAGACCCACCAGCTGATGTGTATTAGATGTGTGAGGTCGTTTGTTTACTCTTGAATATCGGCAAAAATTTAACATTTTCGCTACTTTGAGCTCAGTTTCAAGCCATTTCCGTTGCTAAAACCAATCAAAATCATATCTATTTCTGTAATATGTCTTCCATACTATCAAATGAGACCAAGAAATCGCAAATACAACTATAAAAAACATACGAAAAAACGCTGCAAAGTTGCTGTTTTAATCGAAAAATCATGATTTCAGTTTTTTTCTCTCATTATACACAGTGTGCTGCAGGATCTGTTTTATGTGGTGCACATATACCACATAGATGTATTCTCTCATATCTAGGCCTAAATGTACCACTCACAGTTTATCAGAGTGAGCTGAGCTCATGGCGTAGATCTACGGTTTGGACACTCACCGTAAAGCCGTAGATCTACGGGACGGACCCTGAAAGGGTTAAACTCCAATATAAACCCTCTGCTTAACCCTTTCAGGGTCCATGCCGTAGATCTACGACTTTACGTTGAGGGTCAAAACCGTTGATCTACGCCACGAGCTCAGCTCACTCTGATAAGCTGTAAGTGGTAAATTTGGGCCTAGATATGAGAGAATACATCTATGTGGTATGTGTGTACCACATAAAATAAATCCTGCAGCACACAGTGCATAATGAGAGGAAAAAAAAACGAGACCGTAATTTTCGATTAAAACAGCAATTTTGCAGTGTTTTTTCATGTTTTTTATAGTTGTATTTGCGATTCTTGGTCTCATTTGATAGAATGGAGGGTATATTACAGAAGTAGAGATGATTATGATTGGTTTTAGTATTGAAAATGGCTTGAAACTGAGCTCAAAATAGCAGAAATGTTAAATTTTTGCCAAGGTTGAAGAGTAAATAAATAACCTCACATGTCTAATACATGCCAGCTGGTGGGTCTAACATACATTCACAAATGTGTTGATGTTATTTACACAATTATTACAATATTGCATAACAGTAAAACTTCTATTTTTTGGTTTGAATAAAAATTCATTATGTGAATTAAAAATCAAAATGGAATTCATTTGTAAAGCCTGAAAATGTAACTAGTGAACAGAGGAAATGTTAGTTTAGTGCCAGGAATGCCTGCATTGTTTATTCTGGACCCTATTTTGAAATTAGAATATTTTAAACTTTTCACTAAATTGGCCAAATTACCAATTTCCAATCACTATTTTGTAGTTGAAACAGCCGAGTTGGCAATTTCTTATGCTCAATCGATAGAATAGAAGTAATACTAGTGAAATAGCTAAGAATTTGATCAACTGGAATAAGGTAATTGGCCTAAAATGGGAGTCAAAGTCGGCAAAATTGCCGATGAGTAAATATATCGCTGACACATCAAAATTCGTGAGAGCATAATTTCGTCAATTTTCCATCAAATTTCGTACTTTTTGTTTCATTACCCTCAGAAAAAGATTCTCTACCATTCCATAAGAAAAATGAACAAAATTATTTTTTGAAAATTCTTGGACACTGGTGCGCACTTTGAAATTTGGCCTCTGGACACTGAAAGGGTTAAACTTCTCCTTGATAGCTACAACAGAACACACAGTCACAATACAAGGCACAAGGCACTCTTCAATATCCCTCGTACCACTCTCACACTATGCAAAAATGCAATGCACATAAAGGGCCCGAAGATGTGGAATTCACTACCTGAACTGATTAAGGATCCCCTGACTACATACAAATTTAGGGCTATGCTTAAAAATCATCTCAACTCTCAATACTAACCAAACCAACTTCTAATCAGTTTGAAGCAACTCTCCCAAATATTATATGACCACTAGTCTATTCAAACATATGCCAATCTACCTTCCCTACAGTTCTCAAAATAGCAAGGGTCACCCCGATCTTCATAAAGGAGGAGACCAAACAGAGTTGAATAACTATAGGCCAATATCCAACTTACACCCTCTCTCAAAAATCTTTGAAAAATTAATTCATAAACGAATCTACTCCTACCTCATCTCCCAAAGCATACTCAACCCCTGCCAATTTGGATTCAGACCTAATAAAAATACTAATGATGCTATTATATACATGCTAGAACATATATACACTGCAATAAAGAAAAAAGAAGTCCCACTGGGGATCTTCATTGACTTACGTAAAGCTTTTGATACAGTTGACCATGACTTACTCCACATAAAATTGTCACACTATGGTATAAGAGGGCACTCCCTCAACTACCTCAAGTCATACCTCAGCAACAGAAGCCAATATGTGTACACAAATGGGGCAAACTCTTCCGCACAACCAATTACAGTTGGTGTCCCACAGGGAAGTGTCCTTGGCCCTCTTCTCTTTCTCCTATACATAAATGACCTACCAAATGCTTCGCAATTACTCAAACCCACACTATTTGCAGATGACACTACATACGTCTTCTCTCACCCGAGCCCAGTCATGCTAGCCAATACTGTAAATACCGAATTACAGAAAATATCTACCTGGATGAGGACTAACAAACTTACACTAAACATTGACAAAACCTACTTCATTCAGTTTGGTAACAGAGCTACAGATGTCCCTTTTAACATAATGATAAACAGATCACCTATCACAAAGCTAACAGAGAGAAAATTCTTAGGAATCCACCTTGATAATAGACTCAAATTTCATACACATATACAACAAATTTCTAAGAAAATTTCCAAGACCGTAGGCATACTATCGAAGATACGGTACTATGTTCCACAGTCAGCCCTGCTGGCCCTATATCACTCTCTTATTTACCCCTATCTCACCTATGGAATTTGTGCATGGAGCTCAACAACAATTAACCATCTCAGACCACTAATTACCCAACAAAAGGTTGCAGTCAGAATAATGATAAATTCCCACTACAGGCAGCACACTCCACCAATATTTAAAACACTAAACCTACTCACCATACAAAACATCCATACTTATTACTGCACCTATTACATACATAGAACACTTAACTCTGATATTAACCCTCCCCTCAAACATCTCCTTGCCAACCTCAACAGAACACATGACCATAACACAAGGCACAGATCACTCTTTGATGTTCCTCATGTCCATCTCACGCTATGCAAAAACTCAATGCACATAAAAGGCCCTAAAATCTGGAATTCATTACCTGTAAATATAAAAGAAACACTACCTGTTTATAAATTCAGGTCTCTTCTCAAAGATCACTTACTCACCCAAAACCAAATAAATACTGAATAACTGAACCTTACAAGTTGTATATCTTAAATGTTTCTCACAATTATATCACATAAATGTTAAACCTAAGACCCAATCTAACTTTGTTATTTTTTACATACACTACCTAACAGAATACTCCATTCTACTGAATGTACAGCAATGCATGCAACCATATGACCTGTCTTTGTAATACTCATTTGTGCTTTATTGTTATATGTTTACAATAATGTTTTATCACTGATTACATCATTGCTTAGTTAATCTTAAGTTAATTTTAAGCCAGCCCGTAATGCTCTGCATACAAGTGGCTTTGGCATGCTGCTCTTACCTGGATTTTTTTGTACCTCTGTATGTATGTTCACATTATTAAATAAATAAATAAATAGATAAATAAATAAATAAATCCATAAAATAATACTGTTTGAACCATTAATTGTAATATTGTTTTTATTATGTGCAACTTCAAGATTATTATTCTTATAAACCTGACTACCTCACACTAGTATTAAGAACATAAGAACATAAGAAAGAAGGAACACTGCAACAGACCTACTGACCCACGCAGAGCAGGTCCATGTCCACCCCCGGATTAGACCAATGGCCCAACCCCCGGATTATCCCAACGACCCACCCAGTCTGGTCATCCCCACTCAAGGATGGAGCACTGTACCAGACCCAACAGCAAAGCTAGTCAGGTCCAACTCACACTCACCCACACCCACTCATGTATTTATCTAACCTATTTTTAAAACTACACAACGTTTTAGCCTCAATAACTGTACTCGGGAGCTTGTTCGACTCATCCACAACTCTATTACCAAACCAGTGCTTTCCTATATCCTTCCTGAATCTGAATTTTTCCAACTTGAAACCACTGCTGCGAGTCCTGTCTTGGCTGGAAATTTTCAGCACGCTATTTACATCCCCTTTATTTATTCCTGTTTTCCATTTAAACACCTCGATCATATCCCCCCTAATTCTATGCCTTTCGAGAGAGTGCAGATTCAGGACCCTCAGTCTATCCTCATAGGGAAGATTTCTGATACATGGGATCATCTTTGTCATCCTCCTTGTACGTTTTCCAGAGGATTTATATCCATTCTGTAATACGGTGACCAGAACTGAGCAGCATAGTCTAAATGAGGCCTAACCAAGGATATATAGAGTTGAAGAACAACCTGAAGACTTCTATTATTTATACTTCTAGATATGAAGCCAAGAATTCTGTTAGCTTTATTGCAAACACTAATGCACTGTTGTCTTGGTTTTAGATTACTGCTAACCAGAACTCCTAAATCCTTTTCGCAATCGGTAGTATTAGGATCTACATTATTTAGTTTATATGTGGCATGGTTATTTAACTGTCCAACATTTAGAACTTTGCATTTGTCAGTATTAAACTGCATCTGCCACTTCTCCGACCATTGCGTCAGTCTATTCAAATCATCCTGGAGTGCTCTAATGTCCTCATTAGAATGAATTGGACGGCCTATTTTGGTGTCATCAGCAAATTTGCTTATGTCGCTATTTATTCCCTCATCTATGTTGTTTATGTAAATTGTGAACAATAACGGGCCCAACACTGACCCCTGAGGAACATCGCTTGTGATGTGCCCCCATTCTGATTTCTCCCCATTTATGCAAACTCTCTGCTGTCTATTTGTCAGCCATGCCTCTACCCAGGAAAAAATTTCTCCTCCTATTCCGTGTGCCCTAAGTTTCCTCAATAGCCTCTGATGTGGAACTCTATCGAAAGCCTTACTGAAGTCCATATACACAATATCATATTCATTACCATGATCTACCTCCTCAAACCCCTTAGTGAAAAAAGTTAGTAAATTCATAAGACAGGAACGCCCCTTAGTAAAACCGTGTTGAGAATCATTAATCAATCTGTGCCTGTCAAGATGGCTATGAATTGCTTCGGCAATTATTGATTCCATAAATTTTCCCACTATGGAGGTAAGGCTTATTGGTCTATAGTTCTAAGCCAAGGACCTGTTACCTGCCTTGTAAATAGGAATTACATTTGCCATTTTCCACTTATCAGGCACTATGCCAGTTTGTAGTGATATGTTAAAAAGATTAGCCAAAGGTATGCTAAGTTCCTCTTTACATTCCTTTAACACCCTTGCAAACAGTTCATCAGGACCTGGGGATTTGTTAGGTTTTAGTTTCTCTATTTGTCTGAGGACCATGTCACTAGTTACCGCTATCGTACATAGTTTATTATCATCCTGTTCTACGTAATCTATTATTTCAGGAATATCGCTAGTATTTTCCTGGGTGAAAACTGAGAGGAAGTATGTATTTAGTATTTCACACATATCCTTATCACTGTCAGTGATCTGACCAGAGTTACTCTTAAGTGGGCCAATCTTGTCCCTAATCTTACTTCTGTATACCTGAAAGAACTCTTTTGGGTTAGTCTTTGAATCCCTTGCGACCTTAGCCTCATAATCCCTTTTTGCTTTTCTTATTCCTTTTTTTATTTCTCTCTTTAATTGAATATACAGTGGACCCCCGCATAACGATTACCTCCGAATGCGACCAATTATGTAAGTGTATTTATGTAAGTGCGTTTGTACATGTATGTTTGGGGGTCTGAAATGGACTAATCTACTTCACAATATTTCTTATGGGAACAAATTCGGTCAGTACTGGCACCTGAACATACTTCTGGAGTGAAAAAAATATCGTTAACCGGGGGTCCACTGTATTGATTTCTTAACTGCCCATCCTCTCTTTCGATATGCCTATATATGCCTCTCTTTTGACCAATGAGATGTTTTAATCTATTGTTCATCCATTTGGGATCATTTTTGTTAGATCTAATTTCCCTACTCGGAACAGAAGTTGTCTGGGCAGCTGGAACTATGCTCTGAAAAACGTCATATTGGCAACCAAGATCACCTACCTGACCCATAGTCAGGACATCCCAATTTAGCCCACCCAAGTAATTTTTCAGTCCCATGAAGTCTAAATAAATATTTTATTACAAAGTAACCATTCTTATCTTATCTAGACTTAAGTAGTTATTATGTACTAGGATTAATCTGCCCAAAATGCCCCGGCATAATAGTGGCTTTCTTTGTACAGTGGTACCTTGAGTTTCAAACTTAATCCGTTCCAGGAGCCAGTTCTAAAGTCGAAATGTTTGAAACTCGAAAAAATATTTCCCATAAGAAATAATGTAAATACAATTAATCCGTTCCATAAACCCAAAAATATTTACAAAAAATACATTTTATAGAGATTAATTATATTTTACATACACACAACAAACATACATAGTACAATTAGTAATAGATAAACACTTAAATAAACATAAATAACAGTTTTACTTACCTTTATTGAAGGTTGTTGATGGCATCTGGAAGATAGGGAGGAGGAATGATGGAGCACTTATTTTTTGGAAGGGGAATCTCCTTCCATAGAGACTTTAGGTAACAAGTCCTTATCTGGGGTTACTTCCATTTCTTTAAGATTTCCCTAAAATGGGACATGGTTCTGTCACTGAACCTGTTGCAGAGATGGCTTGTTTCAGCTTGCCCAGGGTGATATTTTTCAGCAAATGCCTACACCCTATTCCACACTGCACAAATCTCTTTAATCTCTGAAGAAGGCACCATCCACCAATACCATCCACCATCACCACCACCACCACCATGGTAGCTTATTTCAGTCGCACTTAATAAACAAGCACTAAACACAATGAATTAATTCTGAAATGTTTAAATGAGCATTAGGTTGGTGTTCACTCAAGCATAAACAAAGCCAGACTGGCTCACGACGCCTGCACGGAGGATGCGGGCAGGCGGGGGCAGGCAAACAGGTCTGGTACACGGTTTGAAACACAGGGCACGTTTGATACTCGGGACAAAATTGGTGCGAAAAAAGCGGTTGAAACTCAAAGCATTTGAAACTCTGGGTTCCACTGTACTTAACAAATCAAAATTGTAATTACACATTGCAACCTTTGCAAAGAAACAAAATCTTTAGACCGTCATTTAGCATGGCAGTTACATTCCTGAAAATGCCGTATTAGGTAAAATCGTGTTAGATGAACTGGAGAACTTACGGGAAAAATAAGGTTATGTTCCTGGGAGCCCCCAAAAAGCCAAACAACTTCTTTTTGAGCCTCCACATCTTACAAAAATAAAAGTGAATATGTAGTTTTAGTTCATTGTGATGTATTATGTTGTTTTTACTGCTTAAGACTACAAATGTAACAGAAATAATAGTATTTCTTACCTCATCTTCACTAACAATGATGATCTGATAAGAAATATCACCATATCAAAAACAATATACTCAGATCACAACATAATTGAGGTTCAGTCATGTATGCGCGGAGCCCCAGACCGACATAATGAGATTAGTCACGAGGGAGCATTCACCAAATTCAACTTCAATAACAAAAACATAAAGTGGGACCAAGTAAACCAAGTCCTAACTGATATAAGCTGGGAAGATATACTAAGCAACACAGACCCCAACTTATGCCTAGAACAGATTAACTCGGTAGCACTCGATGTATGCACAAGGCTTATTCCTCTAAGAAAAAGGAGGAGTAGATGTAAAACAGAAAGAGACAGGCGCTCCCTTTACAGGCGACGGAAAAGAATAACAGAGCGGCTAAAAGAGGTCAATATATCTGAAATGCGTAGGGAGACACTGGTCAGAGAAATAGCAAGCATCGAACTTAAGCTAAAAGAATCCTTTAGGAGTCAGGAATCGCGGGAAGAACTAAAAGCCATAAATGAAATCGAAAGAAACCCAAAGTATTTCTTCTCCTATGCCAAATCAAAATCGAGAACAACGTCCAGTATTGGGCCCCTACTTAAACAAGATGGGTCCTACACAGATGAGAACAAGGAAATGAGTGAGCTACTCAAGTCCCAATATGACTCAGTTTTTAGCAAGCCGCTAACCAGACTGAGAGTCGAAGATCAAAATGAATTTTTTATGAGAGAGCCACAAAATTTGATTAACACAAGCCTATCCGATGTTATCCTGACGCCAATGACTTCGAACAGGCGATAAATGACATGCCCATGCACTCTGCCCCAGGGCCAGACTCATGGAACTCTGTGTTCATCAAGAACTGCAAGAAGCCCCTATCACGAGCCTTTTCCATCCTATGGAGAGGGAGCATGGACACGGGGGTCGTCCCACAGTTACTAAAAACAACAGACATAGCCCCACTCCACAAAGGGGGCAGTAAAGCAACAGCAAAGAACTACAGACCAATAGCACTAACATCCCATATCATAAAAATCTTTGAAAGGGTCCTAAGAAGCAAGATCACCACGCATCTAGAAACCCATCAGTTACACAACCCAGGGCAACATGGGTTTAGAACAGGTCGCTCCTGTCTGTCTCAACTATTGGACCACTACGACAAGGTCCTAAATGCACTAGAAGACAAAAAGAATGCAGATGTAATATATACAGACTTTGCAAAAGCCTTCGACAAGTGTGACCATGGCGTAATAGCGCACAAAATGCGTGCTAAAGGAATAACAGGAAAAGTCGGTCGATGGATCTATAATTTCCTCACTAACAGAACACAGAGAGTAGTCGTCAACAGAGTAAAGTCCGAGGCAGCTACGGTGAAAAGCTCTGTTCCACAAGGCACAGTACTCGCTCCCATCTTGTTCCTCATCCTTATATCCGACATAGACAAGGATGTCAGCCACAGCACCGTGTCTTCCTTTGCAGATGACACCCGAATCTGCATGACAGTGTCTTCCATTGCAGACACTGCAAAGCTCCAGGCAGACATCAACCAAATCTTTCAGTGGGCTGCAGAAAACAATATGAAGTTCAACGATGAGAAATTTCAATTACTCAGATATGGTAAACATGAGGAAATTAAATCTTCATCAGAGTACAAAACAAATTCTGGCCACAAAATAGAGCGAAACACCAACGTCAAAGACCTGGGAGTGATCATGTCGGAGGATCTCACCTTCAAGGACCATAACATTGTATCAATCGCATCTGCTAGAAAAATGACAGGATGGATAATGAGAACCTTCAAAACTAGGGAGGCCAAGCCCATGATGACACTCTTCAGGTCACTTGTTCTATCTAGGCTGGAATATTGCTGCACACTAACAGCACCTTTCAAGGCAGGTGAAATTGCCGACCTAGAAAATGTACAGAGAACTTTCACGGCGCGCATAACGGAGATAAAACACCTCAATTATTGGGAGCGCTTGAGGTTCCTAAACCTGTATTCCCTGGAACGCAGGAGGGAGAGATACATGATTATATACACCTGGAAATCCTAGAGGGACTAGTACCGAACTTGCACACGAAAATCACCCACTACGAAAGCAAAAGACTTGGCAGACGATGCACCATCCCCCCAATGAAAAGCAGGGGTGTCACTAGCACGTTAAGAGACCATACAATAAGTGTCAGGGGCCCGAGACTGTTCAACTGCCTCCCAGCACACATAAGGGGGATTACCAACAGACCCCTGGCAGTCTTCAAGCTGGCACTGGACAAGCACCTAAAGTCAGTTCCGGATCAGCCGGGCTGTGGCTCGTATGTTGGTTTGCGTGCAGCCAGCAGCAACAGCCTGGTTGATCAGGCTCTGATCCACCAGGAGGCCTGGTCTCAGACCGGGCCGCGGGGGCGTTGACCCCCGGAACTCTCTCCAGGTAAACTCCAGGTTACACTGTGGGTGCTGGTGTTTGTGGATGATTGTGAAGAGAGTGGAGAGTTATGCTCTGGTCCTACTGGGCTGAGGTGGATGGTAGAGGTTCTGGTACTGAAGTCGATGGTTGTACTGAAGTGTCTAACTTTAAGTTACTCAGTAAGTCAGTCAAGTCACTCAGTAAGACAGTCAAGTCACTCAGTAAGTCAGTCAAATCATTCAGTAAGTCAGTCAAGTCATTCAGTAAGTCAGTCAAGTCATTCAGTAAGTCAGTCAAGTCACTCAGTGTGACATGACGTGTACAAAGTAACACTTCATTACAGCTACAGGCTATCTCTTGTCTGATATCTTTGTTTCTCTGTTAATTCTAAGACCAAAGTGCTTATACCTCTTCTTGCCACTTTCAGCAACACTGGTATGGCTACTGGGTGTCATGATTGTTTGGCAGATACAAGATATAGTAATTAAAATATCATAACACAATTCACAAACACAGCTGCCTTGTAGCAGAGAAAGACTGGACTGGACACGTATGAACTGCGAACGTTGTTATGGTGGGGTGGAGTTGGGGAGTGGTAGAGGATGGCGGGAAGTCTCCCCGGCTGCTCCACAACAAGGCAACCACTTGAGCAAAAGAAAATTTTTTTTTTCCTTCCCACAAACTGAACCGTGTTAAATTAATTATATGACATGTTACATAAAATTGTGCCACAATTCTTCAATCGTGCAATACCCAAATTGTGCCAAATAAACTCATGCTAAATGACAGTCTATTGTATATGAACAAATCATTAAAAATGTAATGAATAATTGTCAATGTCTGAATGAGTCCACAGAGCAACAGAAACACCAAGTTTGAGGGAGTTTTCAATATTCTTATCTTTATTATGAATAAAGGTGTAAATGCTATCACAGTATGGAGTCTCTCTACACTCTTCTTTTCTTGCCAACTACCTCTCAAACTCCATCAAATGGCAGGGTGTGGTAACTCAAGAGAGAACTCTGAAGCTGACAGTGGCCACAAACCACCTAAGTACAGTGGCACCCAGAGTTTCGTACAGCTCCCAACTCGAACAATTATGTAAGTGTATTATTGTAAGTGCTTTTGTAAGTGTATTTTTGGGGGTCTGAAACGGACTAATCTAATTTATGGGAACAAATTCGTTTGGTAATGGCACTCAAACAGCCTTCTGGAATGAATTATGGCCGAAACTTGGGGTACCACTGTATACCTCTGTGGCACCTTTGACAAGCTTCAAGTCTTACTACTCTCAGAGCCCAGCCATGGGCCAGGATGTAGATAATATTTTATCTGCTACAGTTTTTAGTTTGTCTTGACTCATTTCATGAGGTTGACAGTGGTCCGGTGGTCATAAGCATTTATTATTCTGAGTGAACACTCTTACGCATAACTACACAGAATGGTACTGTACAAGTTTCCTTTGCTTTATACAGGCTCGCTTTGTGTGAGCACAACCCTATTTCTACCAGCAATTTGCTATTATTATTATTATTATCACACTGGCCGATTCCCACCAAGGCAGGGTGGCCTGAAAAAGAAAAACTTTCACCATCATTCACTCCATCACTGTCTTGCCAGAAGGGTGCTTTACACTACAGTTTTTAAACTGCAACATTAACACCCTATAGCAATTTGCTATATAGCAAAATAAACCTAGAAAACACCCCAAAATCATTATTTGAACACGAACACACCGTCAGAGGTTAAATGTTCCCATTATGCTGTCTATAGGGTAGGAATTTTTGTATACAGTGCACACAGACTGATTGTCTTGTGTTTAGACCAATATTTTTTCTTAAGATTCCTGAGGTTTTCTATCTGCCAACAAGTTCAAAGCAACCTTTAAAAAGCAACTCCTTACCATAATGTGACCCTGACAGCAATTTATTTTGTCAAACAAATCCTGTTTTTCATCCAGTTCTGTGCCTGTTCTTGTTCCAGCTTTCCTTAATGCCAATGTATTACTAGATAAGCTTATACTATCATCATATTAGATAGGCTTATACTATCTCATATTAGATAGGCTTATACAATATCATATTAGACAGGCTTATACTAACTTATATTAGATAGGCTTATACTGTCTCCATCATATCTTGTAGAGCTAGCCCTCCACTTTCATGAGCTTCGAACATTCGCGAATGCCCAGCCGCCCAATCATATTTACCAAACAAATGTGGGAAAAATGTACAGGAAAACGCTTCCCACTGCGTCCCTACTAACCTCCCTCTTACCCCCACAACTGGCAGCCTGCTAGTCCACCACTCACTCAGTCATTGTCCAGTTAATGATCGCATTGGTCATGTCTAGTTACTGTTCGTGTCCTACCGTACATGTGTGTTTGTGGGGTGATCCAAATATGGCCCCCAAGCGAGCAGCAACCGCTACTGATGAGCCAACTCCTAAGCACTCATAGAAAGTCATGAATCTGGAGGAGGTGAAATTGCTAGACAAGTGTAGGGCAGGCTATTTGAGCAATTCTGCCAATGGAAAATTATTTAATGTAAATGAAAGCGAAGACAAGGGCGGCACTAGCATCTCCTGCTCCTCCCTCAGCCAAGCAAGTGCCACAAGTAAGAAACAGTGCAATATCTAAGATGGAATAAGCATTATTTGTGTGGATTTCAGACTAAAATAGAAAAGGAAATCCCTTAGATAGCAATGCGGTTCATGTAAAGGGGAAGACTGTAGGATACGTTGGCTAGTGATGAAGCTAGCACCAGTGCAGAACCAGGACGTCCTACCATCACCCATCCTGACTTCCTAGCAAGTAAAGGATGGTTTGATAAATTTAAGAGACGGTTCTCCCTGTACAACCTCAAGATGAGTTGAGAATCAGGTTCGGCAGATCACATTTCGGCAGCTGCATTCCCTGGCGCTTGAAAAAATCATCAATGAAAATGGATACAGACCTGAGCAGGTGTGGAATAAGGATGAAACAGCCCTGTATTGGAAGAAGATGCCTGCCAGGACCTTCATCACCTAGGAGAAGAGTGCGCCAGGGTTCAAGGCTGCGAAAGACTGATGCACATTAAAGCTACATATGTAGTACTTAGGTAGTAGATTGGTAGACAGCAACCACCCAGGGAGGTACTACCATTCTGCCAAGTGAGTGTAAAATGAAAGCCTGTAATTGTTTTACATGATGGTAGGATTGCTGGTGTCTTTTGTCTGTCTCATAAATATGCAAGATTACAGGTATGTCTTGCTACTTCTACTTACACTTAGGTCACAATATACGTTTATTTATACACACTCATCTGAGTTTTCTTTGATTTTATCTTAGTTCTTGTTCTAATTACTTTTCCTTTTATATCCATGGGGAAGTGGAATAAGAATCTTTCCTCCGTAAGCCATGCGTGTTGTAAAAGTCAACTAAAATGTCCGGAACAATGGGCTAGTAACCCCTTTTCCTGTAATAATTACTAAAAAGAATAAGAACAAGAAAATTGTCAAAGTGGGAAGTCTGAATGTGCGTGGATGTTGTGCGAATGATAAGAAAGAGATGTTTGTGGATGTTATGAATGAGAAGAAGCTGGATGTCCTGGCTTTAAGTGAAACAAAGCTGATGGGGGTGGGTGAGTTTCAGTGGAGAGGAATAAATGGGATTAGGTCAGGGGTTTCTAATAGAGTTAGAGCTAAAGAAGGAGTAGCAATAATGTTGAAGGATAAGCTATGGCAGGAAAAGAGGGACTACAAATGTATTAATTCAAGGATTATGTGGAGTAAAATAAAGGTCGGATGTGAGAAGTGGGTTATAGTAAGTGTATATGCACCTGGGGAAGAGAGAAGTATAGAGGAGAGAGAGAGATTTTGGGAAATGTTGAGTGAATGCATGGGGAGTTTTGAACCATGTGTGAGAGTACTGTGGTTGGGGATTTTAATGCTAAAGTGGGTAAAAATGTTGTGGAGGGAGTAGTAAATTTGGGGTGCCAGGGGTAAATGAAAATGGGGAGCCTTAATTGAGCTATTTATTTTATTTATTTATGTCTTTGCAAACAGTACATTGAGATTTTGTATTTACAATAGTGAGATGCAATGCAAAGAGAGAGACTATTATGCCTAGGCATTATGGGCCAACTTTGTATAATACAAAGATATATTTATATTCAAAAATGCTTTTTGTGAAAACAATGATTCAATTATATTCCTGTCAACAATGGATAAAAGGTTCAAAGATGTGTAGAAAGAGGTTTAGTAATAAGTAATACATATTTTATGAAAAAGAGGATAAATAAATATACAAGGTATGATGCAGCACGTAATGAAAGTAGTTTGTCAAATAATGTATTGGTGGATAAAAGGTCGATGGGTAGGCTCCAGGATGTACATGTTTATAGAGGGGCAACTGATATATCGGATCATTATCTAGTTGTAGCTACAGTTAGAGTAAGAGGTAGATGGGATAAGAGGTAAATGGCAACAATAAGTAAGAGGGAGGTGAAAGTGTATAAACTAAGGGAGGAGGAAGTTCGGGTGAAATATAAGCAACTATTGGCAGAAAGGTGGTCTGGTGCAGGTATTAGTAGTGGGGGGGGGGGGGTGAAGAGGGTTGGAATAGTTTTAAAAATGCAGTATTAGAATGTGGGGCAGAAGTCTGTGGTTATAGTAGGGTGGGTGCAGGAAGAAAGAGGAGTGATTGGTGGAATGATGAAGTAAAGGGTGTGATAAAAGAGAAAAAGGTAGCTTATGAGAGGTATTTACAAAGCAGAAGTGTTATAAGAAGAGCAGAGTATATGGAGAGTAAAAGAAAGGTGAAGAGAGTGGTGAGAGAGTGCAAAAGGAGAGCAGATGATAGAGTGGGAGGGGTACTGTCAAGAAATTTTAATGAAAATAAGAAAAAATTTTGGAGTTGAACAAGTTAAGAAAGCCTAGGGAACAAACGGATTTGTCAGTTAAAAACAGAGTAGGGGAGTTAGTAGATGGGGAGATGGAAGTTTTGGTAGATGGCTTTTAAATGTCGACAAAGACAGGGAGGCGGTAATTTCATGCACTGGCCAGGGAGGTATACCATCTTTTAGCCCTTTCAGGGTCTGGCCCATAGATCTACGGCTTTACGTTCAGGGTCCAAACCGTAGATCTACGCCAAAATTCTAGCGGCGTCAAATTTAGTGCAAGAAGGCTGGTAGGCCTACATCTGAGAGAATGGGTCTGGGTGGTCGGTGTGCACACCATAGAAAAAATCTGGATGCCCGCATGGCATTGTGGGAATGCCGGCAAAGTAGCTTCGTTCATAGGGCCTGGCGGCAAGGAAGCTCTCACTCCCCACTCACTCTCTGGGTGAATTCTGACTCTCCTCTTCACAACTTACAGTTCTAAGACTGATGGAAGTGGAGCTGAAGGCAAATCCTATGGTTTTGAACCATATGGTACCACTGTGCCATATGGTACAATGGTACCATATGGTACAATGGTGCCATGTCATACATTAGTATATGGTACAATGGTATCATATGGTACAATGGTACCATATGGTACAATGTACCATATAGTACAATGTACCATATAGTACATTGTACCATATGGTACATTATACTGTATGGTACAGGGACCCTATTGGAAATAAGTCTGTCTGACTGTTTTGAGTTATCCTAGGTTCTCCAAACATATCAAATCAAATCAAGTTTATTCTCTATAAGGGTTACAATGTGGGGTTTACAGGTTTTGGGTATTGTGTGGTTTATATGTTATAAAATACTAATTATAGAGGGGGTCACCAGGACACCTAGCAAGGCTAGGCATTTCGGGCAGACTTAGATTAATTCTTAACATTAAATTCTTACAGATTATGGTATTAAGGCTAAGTGACTACATTATAATTTGTGAGTTTAGCAATGTGAATGCTTTTGTTTTAGCACAATACAAAGTGTCTATATTGGAGTATCATAGGCAAACTTATGACTAGTTAGGATTCATTATTTTAAGATTAAGATTAGTATTTCTGTGTTTATAGTCAGTGGGTGAGCAAGTGTAATTGTGAACCACCAGGTGGTTATCATGTAGTTAATTGTCGGGGTGTATCAGGGAGATAAGATGTTTTCTAACTGTAGTTTTGAAAGTGATGAATGTGTCTGCAGTTCTAGAGTTTTCAGGTAGGGTGTTCCAGATTTTAGGTCTTTTGAAATACATTGAATTTTTGTAAAGGTTTAGTCGGACATGGGGAATGTCATAGAGATGTTTGTGTCTGGTGTTATGCCTGTGGATCCTGTCACAACTATCAAGAAAGCATTTTAGGTCAAGGTTAATATTGGAATTTAAGGTCCTGTAGATATAGATTGCACAGTAGTAAGTGTGGATAATCTGAACAGGGAGTAAGTTTAGATCTATGAAGAGTGGGGGGGGGGGGTTGCCAGGGATGGGATTTAGTGATTATTCTTACTGTGGCTTTTTGTTGGGTTATTATTGGCTTTAGGTGTGTTGCTGCAGTTGAACCCCAAGCACAGATAGCATAGGTGAGGTATGGATATGTAAGTGAATGGTACAGTGTGAGAAGGGCAGTTTGCGGCACGTAGTATCGTATCTTGGAGAGGATCCCAACCGTTTTGGATACTTTTTTGGTTATGTGTTGGATATGGGTGCTGAAATTTAGGTTGTTGTCGAGGTATAGGCCTAGGAATTTGCCCTCATTACGTCTGGCAATTAGTGTTGTCGATCTTAATGTTAAGTTGCGCAATACCTGCTCTGCTACCAAACCTAACATAGTAAGTTTCATCAGTGTTAAGTGTAAGTTTATTGGCTGTCATCCAAGTCGATATTTTGAGCAGCTCCTCATTATCAATGGTGTTGAGGGTGGCAAGATTAGGGTGGGAGATGACATAAGTCGTGTCATCAGCAAAGAGAAGGGTTTCAGGTGTTGGGATATGTTTGGGAGATCAATGATGTAAATGAGGAAGAGCAGGGGTCCAAAGACACTTCCCTGCAGAACTCCAGTATCAAGTGGCCGTATTGATGAGGCTATGTCTTTAATGGTGACATACTGATACCTATTAGAAAGGTAGGATTTGAAATATGCAAGCGCATGGCCTCTTATACCATAGTGGTCAAGTTTGTGGAGTAGGATGCCGTGGTCTACTGTGTCAAATGCTTTTCTTAGGCCAATAAAAATTCCTAGCGTATATTCCTTATTTTCCAATGCTGTGTAAAGCAGGGCTAGCATTTTTATAATTGCATCATTAGTGCTTTTATTTTTCCTGAATCCAAATTGGCAGGAGTTGAGTATGTTTTGTGACATTATAAATGAATATAGTCTCCTGTGCACAAGTTTCTCGAAGATTTTGGATAGCAATGGTAAGTTTGATATTGGCCTATAGTTGTTTACATCTGTAGGGTCACCACCTTTATGTGTTGGTGTAACCCTTGCTGTCTTGAGTAGTGTTGGGAAAGTGCTAGTTTCTAGTGACTTGTTAAAAAGTAATGTAATAGCATGCGAAAGGACATTGGCCGCTCGTTTGTACAATAATGGTGGGATGTGAGACAGATTCCCCAAGTTATTTTTAAGTGACTTTATGATTGCAGTGACTTTCGTGGGTTCAGTTGGTATGAGATAGAAGGAATTTGGGAAATTCCCATCTAGGTAGTCCCCGGCATGGGTATTGGTACGTGGGATTTTACTGGCGAGATTAGATCCTATGTTTGAGAAGAAGTCGTTTATCTTGTTAGCTGTATCAGTGGGATGAAGTGGTGTCTCATGAGGTTTAGTTAGGACAATATTCTTGTTTTTTTTCAGTTTGTGGGTCCCCAGAATCTGGGAAAGTGTTTTCCAGATTCATATATCAAAAAGCTGCACCTGAACTGTCACTCATTATTGCAACAATGTTTAACATATCTACAGCATCTTCAACCTTCCCATCTATACTCAAAACAGCAAGGGTCACCCCAATCCACAAAGGAGGAGATCCAACCGATTTGAACAGCTACAGACCCATATCAAACTTGCCCTTACTCTCCAAGATATTTGAAAAAATAATACACAAGCGACTTTACTCCTACCTTACATCCAACAACATACTTAACCCATGCCAGTTTGGGTTTAGACAAAAAAAAAGTACGAATGACACTATTATACAAATACTTGACCTAATGTACACAGCTCTCGATAAAAATGAATGTCCTCTGGGGCTCTTTATCGACCTACAAAAAGGTTTTACACAGATGACCACAATCTCTTTCACCTCAAACTGAATTATTATGGCATAACACGACATTCCCTTGACTACCTAAAATCCTATCTTAACGACAGACACCAGTATGTACATGCAAATGGAGTCAACTCCACTATCCAACCTGTAGCTGTAGAAGTACCCCAGGATAGTGTCTTAGGCCCACTCCTCTTTCTCATCTACATCAATAATCTCCCCAATGCATCTCAACTCCTTAAACCAGTTCTATTCACAGATGACATTACATATGTCTACTCCCATTCAGACCCAGCTGTGCTTGGAAACACTGTAAACAATGAACTGCTAAAGATATATGCTTGGATGATGACCAACAAACTCACTCTCAACATAGACAAAACATACAAAAAGATATCACGAAATAGCGAAATAAAATTAGCAAAATCAGATGAACCCCAACTCCCACCAACAGAAACAGCAAACAGACTCAATGATTTCTTCTCCACTATAGGACAAAACCTTGCCAATAAAATCCCAAGCTCAGATACCCCATCAAATGACTACCTCACTGGCAACTACCCAAACACACTGTTCCTAGCTCCGACTAACCCATACGAAGTCTCCCTTATTATCAATGCACTAAAAAACAAGGCAGGAGATTTAAATACCTTACCACCCTTTATATACAAAAAAGTGTCACAAGTACTATCACCAATCATTGCAACACTCTTTAACAAATCCATTGAATCCTCCACCTTCCCTACAGCTCTCAAAATAGCAAGGGTCACCCCGATCCATAAAGGAGGAGACCAAACTGAGTTGAATAACTATAGGCCAATATCCAATTTACACCCTCTCTCAAAAATCTTCGAAAAATTAATTCATAAACGAATCTACTCCTACCTCATCTCCCAAAACATTCTCAACCCCTGCCAATTTGGATTCAGGCCTAATAAAAATACTAGTGATGCTATTATACACATGCTAGAACATATATACACTGCAATAGAGAAAAAAGAAGTCCCACTGGGGATCTTCACTGACTTACATAAAGCTTTTGATACAGTTGACCATGACTTGCTCTACGTAAAATTGTCACACTATGGTATTAGAGGGCACTCCCTCAACTACCCCAAGTCATACCTCAGCAACAGAAGCCAATATGTGTACGCAAATGGGGCAAGCTCTTCCGCTCAACCAATTACAGTTGGTGTCCCACAGGGAAGTGTCCTTGGCCCTCTTCTCTTTCTCCTATACATAAATGACCTACCAAATGCTTCGCAATTACTCAAACCACACTTTTTGCAGATGACACTAATACTTCTTCTCTCACCCGAGCCCAGTCACGCTAGCCAATACTGTAAACACCGAATTTTCAGAAAATATCTACCTGGATGAGTACTAACAAACTCACTAAACATGACAAAAATACTTATTTGTTTTGGGAAC
>NC_069476.1:4412944-4439694 GCF_026875155.1 Cherax quadricarinatus | reverse complement strand
GTTGCCCCAAACTGAGTGTCTTATCCCCTGACTGTGTCTTAAAAAATTTGGGTCCCAAAAACTGATGTCTTATCCCCTGACTTTTGTCTTAAAGAATGTGCTCTGCAAGACTGAGTGTCTACCACTGACTTTTTGTCTTAAAGATTGGGTCTGCAAGACGAGGTCTTTTCCCTGACTGTTTCTTAAAAAAATGTGCTCTGCAAGACTGAGTGTCTTATCCACTGACTTTTTTTTTTTTTTTTTTTTTTTTTTTTTTTTTTTTTTTTTTTTTTTTTTTTTTTTTAAAAAAAAAAAAAAAAAAAAAAAAAAAAAAAAAAAAAAAAAAAAAAGTCTCTGGAAGACTGATGTTTATCCACTGACTGTGTGTCTTAAAGAATGTCTCTGCAAGTGAGTGTTTATCCATGCTGTGTGTCTTAAAGAATGTGCTCGCAGATGGGTGTCTTATCCACCTACTGTGTCTTAAAGAATGGCCGCAAGACCTGAGTGTCTTTCCACTACTTTTGGGCTTAAAAAATGGTTTCAAGACGAGTGTCTTATCCACTGCTTGGGGGCTTAAAAAATGTGCTCTGCAAGGGGCTGATGTCTTTTCCACTGCTGGTCTTAAAGAATGGTCTCAAGACTGGTGTTTTTCCACTGACGGTCTTAAAGAATGGCCTGCAAGACTGATGCTTACCACTGACGTGTGTTTTAAAAAATGTTTCTGAAGATATGGGCTTATATCTGTGTGTCTTAAAGAAAAGGGCCTGCAAGACTGGTGTCTTATCCATGACGTGTGTCTTAAAGAAGTGTCTGCAGCTGTCTTTTTTCCCCTACTGTGGTCTTAAAAAATGTGCTCTGCAAGATGAGTGTCTTTCCACGACGTGGTCTTAAAGAATGTGCCCTGCAAGCGGTGTCTTTTCCCGACTGTGGTCTTAAAAAATGTGCTCCGCAAGATTTTTTATCCCCAAATGTGTTTTTAAAGAAAAGGGGTCTGCAAAAACTGAGTGTCTTATCCACTACTGTGTGCTTTAAGAATGTGCTCTCAAGAAAGGTGTCTTACCCCTGACTGGTGTCTTAAAGAATGTGCTCGCAAAAACTGGTGCTTTCCACTGACTGTGTCTTAAAGAAGTGCTCTGCAAGATGAGTTCTTTCCCATGGGTGTCTTAAAGAATGTGCTCTGCAGACTGATTCTTATCCACTGACTGTGTTTAAAGAATGGGCTTGCAAGATGAGTGTCTTATCCCCTGACTGTGGTTCTTAAAGAAAAGGCTCTGCAAGACTGGTTCTTATCCACTGACTGTGTGTCTTAAAAATGTGCTCTGCAAGACTGGGTCTTATCCCCACTGTTTTCTTAAAGAATGTGCTCGCAAGCTGAGTGCTTATCCCCTTGTGTCTTAAAGAAAGTGTCTGCAAGACCCGGTTTTATCCCCCGACTGTGTGTCTTAAAGAAAAGTGCTCGAAACTGAGTGTCTTAAACCCCTGACTGTGTCTTAAAGAAAGTGCCGAAGATGAGTGTCTTTTCCCCTTCTGTGTTTAAAGAAAGGCTCTGCAAGCTGGTGTCTTATCCACTGACTTTTGTCTTAAAGAAGGCTCTGCAAACTGGTGTCTTTTCCCTACTGTGTCTTAAAGAATGTCTCTGCAAGCTGAGTGTCTTATCCCTGACTGTGTGCTTAAAGAATGTGCTCGCAAGATGAGGGTCTTATCCCACTTGTGTCTTAAAAAAGTGCTCGCAAGACTGATGTTTATCCACTACTGTTCTTAAAGAATGTTCTGCAAAAACTGGTGTCTTTTCCACTGTGTGTGTTTAAAGAATTGTCTGCAAGACGAGTGTTTATCCATAAATGTGTCTAAAGAATGTGCTCGCAAGACTGGTGTCTTATCCCATGACTGTGTCTTAAAAAGTTAAAAAGCCCAAATTTGGGTTTTTAAAAAAAGTGCTCGCAAGACGAGTGTCTTATACGACTGTTTTCTTAAAGAAGTGCTCGGGAAGCTGAGTGTCTTAACTGACGGGGTCTTAAAAAATGTGTCCAAGAGAGTTCTTATTCCCTGACTTGTGTCTTTAAAAAATGTGCTCTGCAAGACTGGTGTCTTTTTCCACTGACGTGTTCTTTAAAAAATGTGCTCGAAGCTGAGTGTCTTATCCACGACGTTTTGTTTAAAGAGTCCTGAAAAATGAGTGTTTACCACTGACTGGGGGTCCCTTTAAAAAAAAGTGCCTGCAAGACTGAGTGTCTTATCCAACTGTGTTTTAAAGAATGTGCTTGCAAACTAGTGTTTATCCACTGTGTTTCTTAAAAAAATGCTCTGCAAGAATAGGTCTTATCCACTACTTGTCTTAAAGAATGTGCTCTCACGATGAGTGTTTATCCCCAATGTTGTCTTAAGAAGGCTCTGCAAAACTGAGTGTCTTTTCCATCTGCCTGTGTGTCCTTTAAAGAATGTGACTTGCAGACGTGAGTGTCTTATTCCACTGACTGTGTGTCCATAAAGAATGTGGCCTGGCAAGACAGAGTGTCTTATCCACTGACTGTGTGTCTTAAAGAATGTGCTCTGCAAGACTGAGTGTCTTATCCACTGACTGTGTCTTAAAGAATGTGCTCTGCAAGACTGAGTGTCTTATCCACTGACTGTGTGTCTTAAAGAATGTGCTCTGCAAGACTGAGTGTCTTATCCACTGACTGTGTCTTAAAGAATGTGCTCTGCAAGACTGAGTGTCTTATCCACTGACTGTGTGTCTTTAAAGAATGTGTCTGCAAGACTGATGTGTCTTATCCACTGGCACTGTGTCTTATAGTATGTGCTCTGCAAGGATGAGTGTCTTATCAATGACTGTGTGTCTTAAAGAATGTGCCTTGGAAAGACTGAGTGGTTCATATCAATGACTGTGTGTCTTAAAGAATGTGCTCTGCAGGAATGTGTGTCCTTATCCACTGATGTGTGTCTTAAAGATGTGCTCTACAAGACTGAGTGTCTTATCTCTGCTGTGTGTTCTTTTAAAGGAATGTCCTCTGCATGACTGTGTGTCTTATCCACTGACTGTGTCTTAAAGAATGTGCTCTGCAAGTTCTGAGTGGTATTATCCACTGATGTGTTGTCTTAAAGAATGTGCTCTGCAAGGGACTGAGTGTCTTTTCAACTGACAGGTGTCCTTAAAGAATGTGCTCTGCAAGACTGGTGTCTTATCACTGACTGTGTGTCTTAAAGAATGTGCTCTGCAAGACTGAGTGTCTTTATCCAACAGGACTGTGTGTCTTAAGGATGTGCTCTGCAAGACTGAGTGTCTTATCACTGGACTGTGTGTATAAAGAAGTGCTCTGCAGACTGAGTGTATTATCCACTGACTGTGTGTCTTAAAGAATGTGCTCTGCAAGACTGAGTGTCTTATCCACTGACTGTGTCTTAAAGAATGTGCTCTGCAAGACTGAGTGTCTTATCCACTGACTGTGTGTCTTAAAGAATGTGCTCTGCAAGACTGAGTGTCTTATCCACTGACTGTGTGTCTTAAAGAATGTGCTCTACAAGATCTTGAGTGTTTATTCCACTGACGGTGTCTTAAAGTATGTGACTCTGCAAGACTGAGTGTCTTATACACACTGACTGTGTGTGGTTAAGAATGTGACTCTGCAAGTAATGAGTGTCTTATCCACTGACTGTGTGTCTTAAAGAATGTGCTCTGCAAGACTGAGTGTCTTATCCACTGACTGTGTGTCTTAAAGAATGTGCTCTGCAAGACTGAGTGTCTTATCCACTGACTGTGTCTTAAAGAATGTGCTCTGCAAGACTGAGTGTCTTATCCACTGACTGTGTGTCTTAAAGAATGTGCTCTGCAAGACTGAGTGTCTTATCCACTGACTGTGTGTCTTAAAGAATGTGCTCTGCAAGACTGAGTGTCTTATCATATGACTGTGTCTTAAAGGGAATGTTGCTTGCATGACTGGTGTCTTATACACTGACGTGTGTCTTTAAAGAATGAGCTACTGCAATGTACTGAGGGTCTTATCCCACTGTCTGTGTCTGTGTCTTAAAGATGTGCTCTGCAAGACTCAGTGTCTTTGACATTGACTTTGAGTTTTATCATATAACTGCAAAATTTTCTTTGTGGATCGATTTACCATGTTTCTTTTTGTGAGCTGTTTACAGATTATTATATGCTTATATTGATCCATGATGCATAGTCTTGTTCATACACTATTCCTTTGCATTTATACAGATTTTCTGCTGTAACATTTCTCGACTTCCATTTCTGATCAATTGGTTTTGTTGTCCAGTATGTCGAGGTAGAACGTACTTTACATGTAGTGTGTTTGTTTTTTCAAGCTCTCAATATTTCTGCCAATAATTTTATAGTCGCATATACTTATATATTTATATCAGTTGTAAGAGTGGATTCATCAGATTGAGTGTGTACGACGGGGATTGTGCATCACGCTGTTACAGAGTTCAGATGATATTCTTGTGCATGCCTTGCACTCACTAGTTGTACTTACCTAGTTGTGATTGGAGGGTTCAGTATTAACTCCTAGCCACGCTCTTCATTGGTAGCTACTAGGTCAATCTTTCTGCTCTTGAGCTTTATCATATTCGTCTTAATGCTGTATAGTTATCCCTCCTCCATTGCATCATTTCACGACTATTCCACTTCCTGACAACTCTGTGACTGAAGAAAAACTTCCTAACATCCCTGTGATTCATCTGAGCCTTTAACTTCCAACTGTGATCCCTTGTTGCTGTATCTCATCTCTGGAACATCCTGTGTCTGTCAACCTTGTCGATTCCTCTCAGCATTTTATATGCTGTTATCGTGTCCCCCCATCTCTCCTGTCGTCCAGTGTCGTCAGGTTCACTTCCCAACTGGTAGCAGCCTACCGTGCAAGACAAGATAGGCTCGGCAGATCAATATTCTTTCTCTACAATATATGCTACCAGAGGAAGGCTACGTATTGCTCCTACCTCTATGACTTCCCAGTCAATCCGCATCATGACTAGCCGATTAATGGATAAAGAGACTGGACTCCAAAACTGGAGCTTGATCCCCACACTGTTGGATTAGTATGCACTTAGAGTTTGATAAAGTTCTTGATATGGATTAAGCAGTAGAGAAAAATAAATCAGTCACTGACTTAAAGAGAAAAGAGACTAAGCCATAATGTTTTAGAGTGGGTAGTGGCTCGTGTTATATAAACCCTTTATATAAATTTATTAATAATAATTAAATACATTACTTGAATCATTTAACAAATAAATTACCTTCCAGGTTTATCTCAACCACTACAGCAATCATGTAATATTTGTTGGTTCTCAACTGGCAGTTTTGATAAGTACCAATAATTTTTCCGTCTCCTACCACAAACTCACGTAAATTCTGTAAAAAAATATGGCCAAGCTATTATAAGAAGAATATTAAAACAGTTTTATCAAGTATCTGACACAAGTATAATTTGCCACTTATAAACAATTTCAACTCATCGCCAAATTCATTGAATTTCAAGTGTGTATAGTGTATGCAGTAATTATTATAGTCATTATGAATACACTACTGTTCACTGCCGCAATGAATAAATAACAACAGCATTATAACCTTACTGGAGATATAACTGCAGCCACATATATATTGTGTTTATCAGAGTGTTGGTCACCTGTCTGGCGCCTCGACCCACAGCATCTGAAGCAGACATCTGTCTCTCTTCCTTCTTACCAAGTCTCTGATATTCTTCTTTATAACTTTTGACTGTACTACTGTCTTGTTGATCCTCAGCAAGAACATCTACCACAATTACCACACACCTATACAACAATTTGTGATGTGACTAAATATATGGAATAGTGTTAATATTGACAAAATTAAAAAACTCATTGTGTTCTTATAATTCCAAAAAGTTCAAACAAGAGCATATAAAATGTCATCTATATGTGCACATGTGTGTGTAATTATCTTTGTTATGTGCACATGTGTGTGTAATTATCTTTGTGTTTATATCTATTTGAGCTTTGGGGAGATGAGCTCCAGCTCTTGCTCTGGCCTCGTAAAACAAGACCAGTAGAAGTTTTTTTATGCCTCTGAATGGAGAAAAATTCAACTATGTCATTGTTTACTTTTCCCAAGTTGTTAACAACTATTACCGTGAATAAATATTTCCTAATGTCCTTGTGCATTATTCAATTGTAAAGTGTCCAGTCATACTCTGACTTGCGAGATGCTGTGGGTAGAATAACAGTGGGTAAAGCAGTTGGGATTGATGCTGTGGGTAGAATAACAGTGGGTAAAGCAGTTGGGATTGATGCTGTGGGTAGAATAACAGTGGGTAAAGCAGTTGGGATTGATGCTGTGGGTAGAATAACAGTGGGTAAAGCAGTTGGGATTGATGCTGTGGGTAGAATAACAGTGGGTAAAGCAGTTGGGATTGATGCTGTGGGTAGAATAACAGTGGGTAAAGCAGTTGGGATTGATGCTGTGGGTAGAATAACAGTGGGTAAAGCAGTTGGGATTGATGCTGTGGGTAGAATAACAGTGGGTAAAGCAGTTGGGATTGATGCTGTGGGTAGAATAACAGTGGGTAAAGCAGTTGGGATTGATGCTGTGGGTAGAATAACAGTGGGTAAAGCAGTTGGGATTGATGCTGTGGGTAAATAACATGGGTAAAAACAGTTGGGATTGATCTGTGGGTAAAAAACAGTGGGTAAAGCAGTTGGGATTGATGCTGGGGTAGAATTTAAAAGTGGGTAAAGCAGGGTTTGGGAAATTTATGCTGTGGGTAGAATAACAGTGGGTAAAGCAGTTGGGATTGATGCTGTGGGTAGAATAACAGTGGGTAAAGCAGTTGGGATTGATGCTGTGGGTAGAATAACAGTGGGTAAAGCAGTTGGGATTGATGCTGTGGGTAAATAACAGTGGGTTAAGCATTGGGATTGATCTGTGGTAGAAAAAACAGTGGGTAAAGCAGTTGGATTGATGCTGTGGGTAGAATAACAGTGGGTAAAGCAGTTGGATTGATACTGTGGGTAGAATAACAGTGGGTAAAGCAGTTGGGATTGATGCTGTGGGTAGAATAACAGTGGGTAAAGCAGTTGGGATTGATGCTGTGGGTAGAATAACAGTGGGTAAAGCAGTTGGGATTGATTTGTGGGTAAATAAAAAGTGGGTTAAAGCAGTTGGGATTGATGCTATGGTATAATAACAGTGGTAAAGCAGTTGGGATTGATGCTGTGGGTAAATAACAGTGGGTAAAGCCCGTTGGGATTGATGCTGTTGGGTAGAATAAAAAGTAGGTTAAAGCATTGGATGAGCTGTGGGTAGAATAACAGTGGGTAAAGCAGTTGGATTGATGCTCTGGGTAGAATAACAGTGGGTAAAGCAGTTGGGATTGATGCTGTGGGTAGAATAACAGTGGGTAAAGCAGTTGGGATTGATGCTGTGGGTAGAATAACAGTGGGTAAAGCAGTTGGGATTGATGCTGTGGGTAGAATAACAGTGGGTAAAGCAGTTGGGATTGATGCTGTAGTAGAATAACAGTGGTAAAGCAGTTGGGATTGATGCTGTGGGTAGAATAACAGGGTTTAAAACAGTTGGATTAATGCTGTGGGTAGAATAACAGTGGGTAAAGCAGTTGGATTGATGCTGTGGGTAGAATAACAGTGGGTAAAGCAGTTGGGATTGATGCTGTGGGTAGAATAACAGTAGTAAAGCAGTTGGATTGATGCTGTGGGTAGAATAACAGTGGGTAAAGCAGTTGGGATTGATGCTGTGGGTAGAATAACAGTGGGTAAAGCAGTTGGGATTGATGCTGTGGGTAGAATAACAGTGGGTAAAGCAGTTGGGATTGATGCTGTGGGTAGAATAACAGTGGGTAAAGCAGTTGGGATTAATGCTGTGGGTAGAATAACAGTGGGTAAAGCAGTTGGGATTGATGCTGTGGGTAGAATAACAGTGGGTAAAGCAGTTGGGATTGATGCTGTGGGTAGAATAACAGTGGGTGAAGCAGTTGGGATTGATGCTGTGGGTAGAATAACAGTAGGTAAAGCAGTTGGGATTGATGCTGTGGGTAGAATAACAGTGGGTAAAACAGTTGGGATTGATGCTGTGGGTAAATAACAGTGGGTTAAAAAAAGTTGGGGTTGATGCTGTGGTAGAATAACGTTGGTAAGCAGTTGGGAAATTTATGCTGTGGTAGAATAACAGTGGTAAAGCAGTTGGGTTGATGCTGTGCTAGAATAACAGTTGGTAAAGCAGTTGGGGTTGATGCTGTTGGTAAATAACATGGGTGAAGCAGTTGGGATTGATGCTGTGGGTAGAATAACAGTGGGTAAAGCAGTTGGGATTGATGCTGTGGGTAGAATAACAGTGTGGTAAAAGCAGTTGGGATTGATGCTGTGGGTAGAAAAAACAGTGGGTAAAGCAGTGGGATTGATGCTGTGGTAGAATAACAGTGGGTTTAAAACAGTTGGGAATTGATGCTGTGGTAGAATAACAGTGGGTAAAGCAGTTTGGGGTTGATGCTGTGGGTAGAATAACAGTGGGTAAAGCATTGGATTGATGCTGTGGGGAAAAAACAGTGGGGAAAACCCGTTGGGATTGATGCTGTGGGTAGAATAACAGTGGGTAAAGCAGTTGGGATTGATGCTGTGGGTAGAATAACAGTAGGTAAAGCAGTTGGGATTGATGCTGTGGGTAGAATAACAGTGGGTAAAGCAGTTGGGATTGATGCTGTGGGTAGAATAACAGTGGGAAAAGCAGTTGGGATTGATACTGTGGGTAGAATAACAGTAGGTAAAGCAGTTGGGATTGATGCTGTGGGTAGAATAACAGTGGGTAAAGCAGTTGGGATTGATGCTGTGGGTAGAATAACAGTGGGTAAAGCAGTTGGGATTGATGCTGTGGGTAGAATAACAGTGGGTAAAGCAGTTGGGATTGATGCTGTGGGTAGAATTCTCAGTAGTAGTAACCAGTTACCAGTAACCAGTGTACCAGTAGTTGACTCACTACCAACCGTCTGTGCCTGAGTCACTGTCTATTCATATTGTGCGGGACCACAACAGTATTCAAAGACCCCCTCACTATGGGTACTGTGGGGGGGCCAGTCAGTTATACGAGAGTGAGGAGGAGGCAGGGGATCGGCTGTGGGCCCGTCCACATACTTCAGTTACAATATACGTACTTCCAGCCTAGTGAGTTTTTTAACCCAGTCCACGTGTTCGAATTCCACATGATAAATGGTGGCACCGGTGTGGAGCGTGGATTAAGTTTTTAGGGGTAATTCAAGACGTTAGAAGACTGTTTGTGAGTAGCCAGCGGGTCAAAGGTGAACCGTCTCCCCCACCAGCTACTCGCTCCCTCACAACCTGTAGCCTGCAAGCCTGTTGCAGCCGTTTCAAGCTTCCTGCTTGTTCGGTGCTAATTGCTTCAATCTCCCGAGGGGTTGACCCGGATTTTGCAATTAAGCCAGTCAGTAAGCCAGACTGTGGAAGTGACGCCAGTCACCTATCATCCAGCCGTCTTGTCATCCACCTGCTCCTCCGTCTGTGTGCAATTGTTACACTCTTCCAGTCGCTATTCTCGTGGGGTAAGCCAGTCAGCCAACCCAGCTTCTAACCCCGCTGAGAGAGAGAAGTAACCCACGCAGTAAGAAGTAAGCCAAGTTCCTCTGAAGTATTGTCTATATCGCTTTGTGCTTGGATGCTAAAAGTGAATTTCACCATCCCTGTGGCATAGTGGCTTATCAAGCCCCCTTTCGTGGGTATGAGTGGAGTGCGCGCCCGGAGCACCAGCGAGAGTCACCTCACCCACCGCTATACCCTCTCCCTCCACCAACCACCCACCACCAGCCACCCACCTCATCTACCTGTGGTTGTTTGCACCCTTGTACCGGGTCCTAATACTGTTTTGGCTCACATAATTGGTCAAGAGATGTAGCTGAGCCCCGACGATAAAGCCAATTATGCGAGTTCACCGAAAAAAGCGCATTTCTTAAACCGACGACAGTGTGATTTGTCGGTGTCATCACCGCGCAGGACAACCTCCCTCATCACCAGTCATCACCGTCGACTACTCCAGCCTTTCAGCGAAAATTTTTTCTGTTTAGAGACATTTTCTTGCATTTAAAGACATTTGCTGTGTGAGAAATTTATAGTGAATTTCTTGTGTACTCTAAACCTTGTGTTTTCAGTGTAGACTCAGTATTTCTTTGACTCATTTTTTTTTTGCTATATTTTTCGTGTTTCGCTCATCTTATATTTTTTTTATCTGTGTTTTTTTTAACTCTCTGTCTGTAGTAAGTATTTTTGTATGTACCAGTCCAGTCACTCTGTGTGAAGTGATTCATTTTTTTAGGGTGTATTCTTTCAGCGTTGTTTTTCCTCCAGTAATTGTCAATTGTATTTCATGCAGTGATATGCACCCCAGTATACCAAATTATCCATTTATTTCTATGTGTGTCTTTTTTTCGTATGCCAGCAGTGTCTCATTCCTCTAATTTTTTCGCAGACTGTTTTACCATTATTTTGCCACACTTTTTTGTCGTATCAGTCACGCAATATTTTGTTGTAAGAATATACTAAAAATAATGAATACGTGATTAAGTGTTGTGTGCCCCGCCACTTGTAAGTGTTGTGTGCCCTGCCACGTAAGTGTTGTGTGCCCTGCCACTGAAAGTGTTACACACCCGTTTTGTTCCTTTGTTTTTTTTTATTATATTTTTATTTTTCTTTAAAACAAATTTACTCTTGATGCAATTTCAATTACTTTTAACGTAAAGTGTTTTTCTTTTACTCTGTTTGAGAAAATTTGTTTTTGTAATTTACAATTAAGAGTTAAAGTGTTCAATCAGTTTTCTTCATATTTTATTTCATTATTTAACCTGAGTTTTCCAGTGACACTTTATTACTGCAGTGATTATTTCTACATCTTATTTTGTTGCACTTGTTCTGCAGTAAATTATTTTTTTTATTGATATTTTTTTTTAAATTTATTTTTTAATTTTGTTTATGCATTCTTAGAAAATACTTAAATTTCCCAGTTAACAATTTAGTAATTTTATTTTATACTTTTACATTGATTTAAAATTTTTATTAATTAATTCCTTTATTAGCAAGAGTAAAGGACAGCTCAATTTGCATTTAAATTCAGTTCCCATAATATTTTTACTTGTATATTTCAATGTAAATTTTTTTTTCTTGGCCAATAGTCCTTTTACATTGAGTTGTCCTTCCCTCTTGCATTGTATCTTAGACATTTTTTTATTACTTCTGCAGAATTAGTTTCATCTCTTTTATTTCAATTTTAGCATTTTGTATCATTTTTTTTGTTCATTATTTTTTTGCCTTATTTGTTCTCGTGCAACTTTGCCATTATTCTCACATACCGTCAAGTGATACTTTATTTAATGTCGACACTCAGACCTCTCAGGGTACTGCTGCTGCTGTCATCATCCTCACAGTTTCCCTTTGCGACTGACAGACCGACCCAGACACCGAGATACTATAGTTATACTCGTGATTCCCTTGATGCATTAAACCCTTTATTCAATGGCCATGTACATAGTCTTGAAGCATGGTTTTTCGGCCATTCGTTCTCGTGCTGGTGCTTAGTTGAAGGTCCTCCTTCAGAAAAAAGTCTTATCAGACTTGCTAAAGAAGCTCTTCTTTGGTCCCCTGCTGCTGTTCACGTTGTTGATCTCCTTGATATGTGTGACTTCAGGGAAACTTACTAAGTGGTCACAATATGAGGAAACTGATTCGTTCTTTCCTTGTCCCGTAAAACAGCTGATCCCATATGTCGTTCTTAGGGAACTAGTGAATGCTACACCCATGAGTAATGAATCGTTGAGTGCATTTGCTGTTAGTTAGACAAACTTTTATCATCATTTATCAATCTGTCCAGTCATCACTTTTCTCCTGAAGAGGCTAAACCATTTACAGAATCGCTTGCTAAAAAAGCAGCTTTTGGAGCATCAAAGAAAATAATCCGCCTGCTTCTGTGTGTGCTATGAGGCTCATCCTCCAACTGTGACGATGGAACCACTTACAGCCCTTTAAATCATGTACTTCCTTGTGCCCCCAGGGTACTTTTTCCATGTATTAAAGTAATTTCACACCTATGCCTCAGTCTGAACCACCTCTTGGGTTTTCGCCACAAGACAAATCGTGGTCGTCACCATCTCAGAGGTCACCAAGAACCAGTGTACAGAGTCGTTAAAACTCGTAGTATTCATAGTACATTCAGTAACCATAGTCCTGCGGACTTGTTACAACTGTGGTTTTCCGTGGCCATTTTTGCAATTAATTGTCCTGTAGTTACCCTAAGAGACCGTTACTGAGATGATAACCAGATCTTCCCTACTGTACTTATCATAGAATAAAATGGACATGGACACATCTGAGTGCAATGCTCTCTATAACCTCAGTACTCTAGGTCTTTCCGTGGCCGTTTCCAACCGCAGAACCCGTAGAGGAAACAGACGTCGTGGTTCTCAAACAACCAGAACCAGGCTCATTTCTTCCAATTCGGGGAAATTTAGCGCCCCAGTCAAACCGTCCCATGGGTGACAGTAGGTGATATGAGTACACCATCCCCGTTCACAATTCCCTTTGAAGCCTTAAGCAGTCTCGGGGAATGACAAATCCTGCTGGATGTTGCTTCACATGTCTCTGACATAGATGATTTTGGGGATGAAGTGGAACGAAGTCTTTTTCTGATGACAACCAACCTTTTTGATTGCACATAACTTCACAATGCAAACCATAGGCCCTATAGTGCAAGCATCTGTTTTCACTAATGCGCCCGTTCATTTGTTTCATGACCCAGGTGGCGCAAGTCAATATCATAATTAGGTCTATTTGATTTGAAGGATAAGCCAGTTACGACCTTTCCTTCTCGTAGAACCGACTCATGTGTCCACACGCCTTAGTGGTAGTAGCTGGTTCTCACCTGCGTGTCCCGAGGTCGGACGTTTCCCTAACCTTTTTTTCTGTCCAAGGTAGAGACTTCACTACTGCTTCCTTCCTTGTTTTCGACCAGATTACATTCCCTGGTGACCATCCTACTGGGCTTTGCTTACCTAAGCGAGACTTACGCATTGTGCTCGATCCATTTATCGAGGCATGCCCAAATTGACGAATGAATCGTTCATTCTGTGTTACCATCTTGGATCAGAAATCTGTCATCTGCTGCAGAGTATGATTGTACGGATTAAGTCCTTACAAGGCAATGCATTCTCACCAGTACCAAGCGTACCCAAGCGGTCAGGCACTGTAACTGTCACTCCCATCAGTGTTTCCACCTATACCTTCAGACTTAGCAGATAGTCCCTTGCTTCAAGGTCCGAGACACTCCTGACTGCCTTGAGTGCACAACCTATCCTTGCAATGACTTCTAGTTCGATTAGTATTTCCCCACTGGGGATGCCTTTGTCAAAAAGAACGATTACTTTAACTAGTAATTGCCACTCTTGTTGATGTCACATGCCCTGTCTGACAGAAAGACGTTCACTGTTCGGCTAGTGCTCTCACAAGAGTGTCTGTTATGTTTACTAGAGTTCCCGAATGTGATAACGTTCGGTGTTGACAGTGATTTCCTGCCAAGTAAAAGGTCTATTTAGTTTGAACCATCCCTACATGTTGTAAGAGATAGTAAGATCCATTTCTTCTGGCCAACACTTCTGAGGTCGTCAGTGTTTCGCATCAGAGCAAATCACACAATCTTGATGACCCTTGTTCACTATTCCTTACCTGTCAGGTAAGGATAGTTTGTCACCTGACCATGTCGGTGCTATGTTCTACCGGGAGACCTCATCGCACTTCACTGGAACCAATCTCTGTTCCACCATTTGAGGAGAACTGACCCTTAGCTCCCCACAACTTCCCAGAGAAGGTCAAGCGTTTGTTTGACTCTGTTGAAGCAAGACCGTCGTAAGCCATTGCTTTACCAGGTGAGAGATGGGTATAAAACGAACTTATTGTCCCATCTGAGCAATTCCATCTTGAACCTGGTACAGAGACTATCTACATACCCCCTGGGCATACAGACAATGCCTCATCACAATTGCTGTCACAGAAGAAATTGATCCATACAAAAATGCTATGATGAATGGAGTTATGCACCTATAGCAATTCACCTTGGAAGCACCCTTGATCAAGTACCTAAGATGATGGTATCTTGGCGCCCTGTGATTTGACTTTAGGAAGTTAAACGCGAAAAACTATCCAGATCGCTTCCCACTTCCTGTACTGGGTGATCTTTTACGTAAGCATCGGAATAACAAAGTCTTTTCAAACCCTGGAATTGTTACAAGGTATTGGCAAGTCCCTCTTCACGAGGACAGCCAAAGAGCTAACAGCATTCTCCACTCGCTACAGGTCATTATCACATCCTCCGTATGGCGGTTGGATTACTACTTCCCCTATCACGAATCTCAAGGCTCATGACTAAAATCTTTAGAGGTATCATAGGTAATGCAACTTATGGTGTACTTTAGATGACGTAATCTCATCATGTCTAAAGACGTGTATACACACGTTGAAAAGACTATGATGTAGTACCTTGTTAAGCTTGAAGAAGGCCAAATTAAAGATCAACTGTCTCAATGGTCAATTTTTTTCTCAGATCATAAATTAAGTTTCATTGGTCACAGTAGTCACTCCTAGAGGGTACGAACTGACCAAGAAAAGTAACTGCATACTAAATTTTCCACCACCCAAGAATCTGCTGTATGCCGTAAATCCTTTGTGGCTTAGCAGGTTTTTATAGATCGTTACATTCCAATTTTTCTTTTCCATAGCTGCTCCTCTAACTGAGTTCAAGCTTAAGAAAGATGCTCTTTTGTTTGGACCTTCGCATCAAGAAAGAGCATTCCAAACTCTAAAAGAAAGCTAACATCTGGCTCAATTTTGACAATTTCCAAGATTTTTCTTAGCCCTTCTATCTGACAACACACGATTGCAAGTTCAATTTGCTAGGGTGCCGACTAGCTCAGGAAGACTGATTGCAAGGTACAACGCATGTTGCATTTGCTAGCCGAGTCGTTACTAAGGCCTGAACGTAAAAATACTGTAACTGAGCAAGGAGCTTTTAGCAATAGTATGGGTCCTTAAAAGAGCACTATCGAGACATTATTTATCAGTACTGAGCTCTTTTCATGCTTGACAGACCATGCTCCACAGATACCTTTATTCCATAATCAACAACAACACATACTCTGGAAGGTTAGCCATAATGGACCTAGAATATCCAAGAGTATCAAATCCCACACTTTGAAGCATTTACCATATGCAAAGTCATATGTAGTCGAGACGCCTTTCGAGACATGGTTAGTATAGTAACTGCCAGACCCTACATTTAGTGCTGAAGATGGGTAAGAATGCTCACAAACAGATCCCATGTGGTCGGTGGTGTGATTCGATCTGCTCCAGAAGATCTTATTCATACCTTCAATCACCAGCACCCATCAGTGACTTTGTCCATTGAACAAGATTTACTGTATCGAAACATCCGAGTTGGGTAACACCTAGCAGAAGAGTAGTACCAGTTAGTATTCCTCATTCCATCTATGTACTGTAGCCTTAAAGCTAGTTCACAGCAGTAACCCAGGTGTAGCACACCCTGGTATTGATCGTTCAGGTAAAACAAGCCAGATTGAAAACTTTGGCCTCGTAATTCAACTGATATTTCTGAGTATGTTAAAGAAATGTGGTGTCTGTCATGCAACATAAAGGAAAGCAATAATGGTTCCTAATCCATTCCAAGTGTGTATCCAACTACTAGCGAACCGTGGAAAGAGTTTCTCTATATTTTGTTTAACTAATTTCAATGTTCCCTCCAGTGCAACAAACATCTGTGTGCTATGGTAGACCATTCACCAGATATTGTGAGTTACAGTTTCCTATTGCAGATAAGACTTCCGAGACAGTAGCTAACGTTTAAAGAACGCATTATCCGCAGGCATACTATTCCCTAAGACCCTATACCAGATAATGGGAGGTGAAATTCCTGTACTATGAGATTCTTAAAATTTGTGTACCTTGTACAAGACTCTAAATCCACCATTGTTCTCACATCCATCCAGCAATGGGTTAGCGGAACAAACAATAATAAAGTACTTGTGTCTTGAGAGCCACCTATCAATCGCACATGAAACTGGGAAAAAAGATATACCATATGATGTGCAGTCATGCTATAAATTCTGCTTACAATGTTTCTATAGAGACACACCACATTATGAGCATTGTGAAACGTGTAGAATAAACGTTTGCCTTATAGTTGTTATATTCTAATCCCGATTCCAAATTACAACCCAGATGATTTCAAAGGCAAACATCGTACCAACTTAGCTCAAAGGGTTTTTAGAAAGAGTCGTGAAACACTTCATAAAACAACAGCAGAATTTACAAGAGTCGCAAAACAGCACTCGAGCAAAGCCATCCAAACAATCAAAGTAGGATTCCGAGAGTTAATGCTGATAAACTTTAAACCAAACGTCCTGCAAATGCAAAGCTTGATCAAAAGTTGTTTTGTCCTTATCGAGTAGTTGAACATATCACTGCGTAATAGTATAATGTTAGAGAGAATAGAACTGGACAGTATAAAGACTCACATATAGATCATATGAAATATAGTATGTGATAATAATGACTTCCAACCCAGACTAATGTGACAGACATCTAGACAATCCTCCTGATCCTGTACTCTCTTCCTCAGATATTCAGTCAGACAATCAACCTGAATTTCGTTATTCCCTACGGACACACGTCAGGTATTGAGAAATCCTCAAGTATCATTTGTAACATCCAATTCAGATTTTGCCTCAAATACAGTCATGACAGTTAGCCAATCTGACAGAGTTTTGCTCCTCCCAGAGATGACACCATTCTGCAAATGACACTCTTTACCGCAAGCAGAGTTGGGGTTACAAATGTAAATAACCTGTAAAGATGAAAAAATACAGTATCAACTTATCAGTATTCAAGAATTTTTTTTTTGGTTTACAATGTTCTCTCCGCATTCTGAGAGTCTATTAACAGTCTATATTTGAGTGAACACGAATCTGCCTTCTGTTAGACACTGTCTTTGTATATATTCCTTCCTCAGAATCCCGAAGATCACATGAATACAGATCGATCGATCAATAATTTTTTAATCCTTATTGTGAAATCCCAACGTTGAGTTTCTTCGGATAGAGTTGTGCTATATTAGACCTTGTATTAAAAACACACAGTTCAGTTACTAAGCTTTCCCATTCAATGTTCCTTAAGTTAACATTATAATGTTTAATTGTGAGTACTTTGACATTGTATAGAATCAGCCAAGCCGTCTACCTGCCATCTCTTATTTTGTTCTCAGTGTATGTCGGTACGACCATACGATAGCGTCGCCGAGCTCTCAGTAAGTAGTAGACCCGAATACCAGTAACCAGTTTACCAGTAAGTTGACTCACTACCACCCGACTCAGCCTGAGTCACATTCTTTCATATTGTGATCGACACATCAGTATTCAAAGACCTCCCTCACCATATTGGTACTGTGTGGCGGCCAGCATTATACGAGAGTTAGCGAGATAGGGCAGGATCCGGCTCTGGGCGCCCGTCCACCTACATTCAGTTACAATAACTACTCTTCCAGTCTCTACGTGAGTATTTTTACCCAATCCACTTACAAACTCCGCACTGATAGAATAACAGTGATGATAAAGCAGTTTGGGAATTGATGCAGTGGTACATCAACAGTGGGTAAAGCATTGGGATTGATGCTGTGGGTAGAATAACAGTAGGTAAAGCAGTTGTGATTGATGCTGTGGGTAGAAATCACAGTGGGTAAAGAGTTGGTATTTTATAGTATCTACAGCTGTGGGTAAAATAACAGTGGGTAAATCACATTGGGATTGATGCTGTGGGTAGAAAAACAGTAGGTAAGCAGTTGGGATTAGATGCTGTGGGTAGAAAAGACAGAGGTAAGCATTTGGGATTGATGCTGTTGTAAGAATAACAGTGGTAAAGCATTGGGATGATGCTGTGTGGTAGAATAACAGTGGGTAAAGCAGTTGGGATTGATGCTGTGGGTAGAATAAAACAGTGGGTAAAGCAGTTGGATTGCTGCTGTGGGTAGAATAAACAGTGGGTACAGCATGTTGGGAAATTGAGCTGTGGGTAAATAACAATTGGGAAAAGCAGTTGGGATTGATGCTGTGGTAGAAAAAAAAAAAAACAAGTGTTGTAAAGCATTTGAGGATTGGATGCTGTAGGGTAGAATTACAGTGGGTAAAGCAGTTGTGGCTTGATGCTGTGGGTAGAATAACAGTGGGTAAAGCAGATGAGATTGATGCGCGGTATGAATAACAGTGGGTAAAACAGTTGGGATTGATGCTGTGGGAAGAATAAAGAGGGTAAAAGCATTGGGATTGATGCTTTTGGGTATAATGAACAGTGGTAAAGCAGTTGGGATTGATTATATGTAGAATAATCAGTGGGTAAAAGCAGTTGGGATTGATGCTGTGGTTAGAATAACATGGGTAAAGGCAGTTTGGGATTGACGCTGTGGGTAGAATAAAGTGGGTAAAAAGCAGTTGGATTGATGCTGTGGGTAGACACAAAAGTGGGTTAAAGCAGATGGGATTGATGCCTGTGGGTAAATAAACAGTGGGTAAATAGCATTTGGGATTAATGATGTGGGTAGAATAACAGTGGGTAATGCAGTTGGGAAATTGATACTGTGGTAAAATAACAGTGGGTAAAGCAGTTGTGATTGATGCTGAGGGTAGACTAACAGTGGTTAAATCATTGGATTGATGCAGGGGGTAGAATAACAGTGGGTAAAGCAGTTTGGATTGATGCATGTTGGTAGAACCACAGTGTAAAGCAGATGGGATTGATGCTAGTGGGTAGAAATAAATAGTGGGTTAAACAAGCAGTTGTGGATTGATGCAGTTAGGTAGAATAGCAGTGGGAAAAGCAACTGGGACACTGATGCTGTGGATAGAATAACAGTGGATAAAGCAGTTGGGATTGCATGCTGCTGTGGGTAGAAATACAGTGGGTAAAGTGAAGTTTGGCATGATGTGTTGGGTAAAGAATAACAGTGGTAAAGCAGTTGGGATTGATGTGTGGGTAGAATAACATTGGTAAAGCAGTTGGATTGATGCTTGGTAGAATAATCAGTGGGTAAAGCAGTTGGGATTGATGCTGTGGGTAGAATAACAGTGGGTAAAGCATTTGGATTGATGCTGTGGGTAGAATAACAGTGGGTAAATGCAGTTGGGATTGATGCGTGGGTAGAATACAAGGGGTAAGCAGTTGGGATTGAAGCGTGTTGGTAATAACTGTGGGTAAAGCAGTTTTGGATTGATGCTGTTTGGTAAATAGGACAGTGGGTAAAGCATTGGATTGAATGCTGAGGGGTAAGTCTAACAGTCGGTAAGCAGTTGGGATTGATGCTGTGGGTAGAATAACATGGTAAAGCAGTTGGGTAATGATGCGAGTGTTTAAATAAACATAGTAAAGCAGTTGGGATTGATTCTGTGGATAGAATAACAATGGGTAAAAGCAGTGAATTGATGCTGTGGGTAGAATAACAGTGGGAAAAAGCAGTTGCGATTTGATGCTCTGGGGAGAATAACAGTGGGTAAAGAAATTGGGATTGATGCTGTGGGAGAATAAACAGTGGCAAGAAAGCAGTTGGTATTAAAAGCTGTGGGTAGAATAACAGTGGGAAACAGCAGTGGGTTTAATGCTGTGGGTAGAATAATAGTGGGAAAAGCAGTTATTGGGCATTGATGCTCTGGGTAGAATACCAGTGGGTCAAAAGCAGTGGGATTGACACAGCTGTTGGTAAATAACAATGGGTAAAGCAGTTGGATCGATTCTGTCCTGATGGGTAGAATGACAGTTTTGAAAAAGCAGTTGGTATTAATGCGTGGGTAGAACAACATGCGGAAAACAGTTGGGATTGATGCGTGGGGTAAATAGACAGTCGGGTAAAAGCAGTTTGGATTGATGCTGTGCGGTAGAATAACATTGGGTAAGCAGTTGGGAATTTAATGCTGTGGGGTAGAATAACAGTGGGTAAAGCATTTGGGATTGATGCGTGTGGGTAAATAACAGTGGGAAAAGCAGTTGGGATTGATGCTGTGGGTATAAAACAGTCGGTAAAGCGTTGGTATTGATGCTGAGGGTAGAATAACAGTGGGTAAAGCTGTTGGGATTGATGCTGTGGTAATTAAAAACAGTGGTGTAAGAGCAAGTTGGGATTGATGCTTGTGGGTAGAATAACAGTGTAAAGCAGTTGGGACTGATGCAGTGGGTAGAATAACAGTGGGTAAAGCATTGTTGGATTGATGCTGTGTGTAGAATAAACATCTGGTAAAAGCAGTTTGGGATAGATGCTTGGTAATAATAACAGAGGGTAAGCAGTTGGGATTGACGCAAGGGTATAATATAGTTGGAAAAGCAGTATTGGGATTCATGCTGAGGTTAGAATAAAACAGTGGATAAAGCAGTTGGGATTGATGCGTGGTGTAGAATAAAACAGTGGGATAACTCAGTTGGGATTGATGCTGTGAGGTAGAATAAAGTGGAGTTAAAGCAGTTTGGGATTGATGCTGTGGCTAGAAATAACATTGTGTAATAGCCAGTTGGTATTGATGTGTGGTAGAATAACAGTGGGTAAATGCAGTTGGGGGGATTGAAGCTGTGGGTAGAATAACAGTAGGTAAAGCAGTTGGATTGATGCTGTGGGTAGAATAACAGTGGGTAAAGCAGTTGGGATTGATGCTGTGGGTAGAATAACAGTAGGTAAAGCAGTTGGGATTGATGCTGTGGGTAGAATAACAGTGGGTAAAGCAGTTGGGATTGATGCTGTGGGTAGAATAGCAGTGGTAAAGCAGATGGGATTGAATGCTGTGGGTAGAAATAACATGGGTAAAGCAGTTGGTATTGATGCGTGGGTAATAACTGTGGGTAAAGCAGGTGGATTGATGCTGTGGGTAGAATAACAGGGGTAAATCAGTTGGGATTTATGCTGTGGGTAGAATAACAGTGGGAAAAGCAGTTGGGATTGATGCTGTGTGTAGAATAACAGTGGGTAAAGCAGTTGGGATTGATGCTGTTGTAGAATAACAGTGGGTAAAGCAGTTGGATAGATGGTGTGGGTAGAATAACAGTGGGTAAAGCATATTGGGATACGATGCTGTGGTAGAATAAACAGTGGTTAGGACAGCAGTTGGGATATACATTGCTGTGGTTAGAATAACAAAGGGAAAAGCATGGATTTATGCGAGGAGGTGAGAGATAACAGTGGGTAAAGCTGTATGGAATGATGCTGTGGGTAGAATAACATTGAGGGTAAAGCAGTTTGGGACGATGCTGTGGGAAGAATAACAGTGGGTAAAGCAGTTGGGATTGAAGCTCTGGGTAGAATAACAGTGTGTAAAAGCAGTTGGGAATTGATGCTGTGGGTAAATAACATGTGTAAAGCATTGGGATTCGCTGGCGGTGTAGAATAACAGTGGGTAAAGCAGTTGGGATTGATGATGTGGTAGAATAACAGTGGGAAAAGCAGTTGGTGATTGTTGCTGTGGGTAGAATTAACAGTGGTAAAGCAGTTGGTATTGATGCAGTGGGTAAATAACCGTGGGTAAAGCATTGGGATCTGATGCTGTGGTAAATAACAGTGGGTAAAGCAGTTTGTGGATTGATGTCATGTGGTAAAATAACAGTGGGTGTAAAGCAGTCTGGATTGATCCTGAGGGAAGAATAACAAGTGGGTAAAGGAAGCAGTTGGGGATGATGCTGGGTAGAATAACATGGGGTAAAGCATTTGGGATTGATGCGTGAGTAGAATACAGGGGGAAAAGCATTGGGATCAGCTGTGGGTAACAAACAGTGGATAAAGTCAGTTGGGATTGTTCTGTTGGGTAAATAACAGTAAGTAAAGCATTGGGGATATCATGCTGTGTGTAGAATATTCAAGTGGGTAAAGCAGTTGGGAATGATGCTGTGGGTAGAATAAACAGTGGGAGGTAAAAGTCAGTTGGGATTGATGCTGTTGATGTCGAATAAACACGTTGGGTAAAGCATTGGTGATATGAACGCTGTGGTAGAGTAACAGTGGGTTAAAGCAGTTTGGGATTGATGCTTTGGGAGAAATACAGTTGTGTAAAGGCAGTAGGATTGATGCTGTGGGGTAGAATAACAGTAGGAAAAGCATTGGGGATTGAGGCTTTGGGGTAGAATAACAGTGGGTAAAGCAGTTGGGATGGATGCTGTGGTAGAATAACAGTAGGTAAAGCAGTTGGAATTGATGCGTGGGTATAATAACAGGGAGGGTAAAAGTTGGGATTGATGCTGTGGTAGAATAACAGTGTTAAAGCAGTGTGGGTATGATGCAGGGTAGAATAACAGTGGGTAAATCAGTTGGGATTGATGCGTGGGTAGAATAACAGTGGGTAAAGCAGTTGGGACATGATTGCGGTCGGGTATAATACAGTGGGTAAAGCAGTTGGTATTGATGCTGTGTGTAGAATAACATTGGTAAAGCAGTTGGGAGTGATGCTGTGGGTAGAATAAAAGCAGTGGGTACAAGGCAGTTGGGATTATGGCCAGTGGGTGAATAACAGTGGGTAAAGCGTTGAGGAATTGATGCTGCGTGGGTAGAATAACAGTGGGTAAGCAGTTTGGTATTGATCTGTGGGTAGAAATGAACAGTGGTTAAAGCAGTTGGATTGATCTGTGGGAATAATAACAGAGGAAAACAGTGGATTAGAATTGCTGTGGGTAGAATAACAGTGGGTAAAGCAGTTGATTGATGATATGGGTAGAATAATCAGTGGGTAAAGCATTTGGATTGATGCGTGGGGGAGAATCCATTGGGTAAAGCAATTGGGGTTGTAGCAGTGGGTAGAATAACAGAGGGTAAAGCAGTTTGAATTGATGCTGTGGTAGAAAAAAAACAGTGGTAAAGCAGTTGGGAATTAGCGATGCTGGTGGGTAGAATAACAGTGGGTAAAGCAGTTAGGGATTGATTAGTGTGGGTAGATAAAACAGTGGACTAAAGCAGTTGGGATTGATACTGTGGGTAGAATAAACATTGGAAAAGCAGTTGGGATTGAGCTGTGGGTAAATAAACATGGCGAAAAGCAGTGGGATTGATGCTGGTAGAATAAAACCAGTGGGGAGTGGGGGGGGGGTAAAGCAGTTTGGATTGATGCTGTGGGTAGAATCACAGTGGGTAAGCAGTTTGGGATTGATGCTGTGGGTAGAATAACAGTGGGTAAGAGCAGTTGGATGATGCTGTGGGTAGAATAGGCAGTGGAAAAGCATCTGTATTCATGCGTGCGTAGAATAACAGTGGAAAAAGCAGTTGTGATTGATGTTTGTGGGTAGAATAACAGTGGGTAAAGCAGTTTGGGATGAGTTTTGGTAGAATAACAGTTGGGTTAAAGCAGTATGGGATTGATGCTGTGGGTAGAATATACAGTGGGTAAAGCATTTGGGGATTGATGCTGTTGGTAGAATAGCAGTGGGAAAAAGCAACTGGGATTTCATGCTGTGGGAAGGAATACAGGGGATACAGCAGTTGGAATTGATGGCTGTGGTAGAATAACAGTGGGTAAAAAAGTTGGCATTGATGCTGTGGGTCGAAAAACAGTGGGTAAAGCACGATTGGGGTAAGACACATATGGCAACAGTCTTATACAACCATATTTCCAAACGTTCGCTACACATAGGCTTCTTCAGTCCGAATAACAGAAAGTATGCGGAACAGTAAGAGATGTGAATACTAAGTAAAACAGTCCCAGTCACCCTTAAAGTCGTAGAATTTGAGGTTGGTCAGCCCCTCGTGCGGCTCTGGATGAATTCAGATTTCCATAGTCAGGAACTATCCTGAAGATACAAGCGACATTTGCGGAGACTTAAATACTGTCGAAAGAGAGGTGCAAGGGTATAAGTATAGTAATAGAAAGTAGAGTAGTATTAAGGCTTAAGGGTGATGGACCTGATTTACATATCGTCTTCACATCTCTAACAGTTCCTGCCAACTTTCTGTATACGACAGGAAGAACCTACTGTGTAGGCGAAACGTTTCGGAATAAAGTTGTCTAAACTGTTGCAATATGTGTCTTACCTAACAACCTGCGGTATAGTATACCATTTTGATGTTCATCTTGTCAGACACTTGCAACACTGGCATCTGTACAGAAAACACCTTGGACAAGCTTGTCAAGTGAGAAGGTTTGGATCTGAAGTGGAAATGACCTCATCTGTTGCCTCTCACTATACTACTACTACTACTACTGATCTCCTAATACAACTACCCTGCACCCAACCTTCCGACAGTATATTCAGTCTCCGCACTGTCGCTTTATCTTCAGATAGAGTTTTTCCTGACTATGGTACTGGGGGAAAAAAAAAAAAAAAAACTTCTCCAGGCCAGTGGGACTGACAATAACCTCAAATTCTAACACTTTAGGGTGATTGACTGATTACATCGTCTTCACATCTCTACAGCCTGCCTACTTTCCTGTATACGACTGCAGAGCCTACCTGTGTAGGCGAAACGATTCGGAATAAAGTTGTCTACTGTTGCATAGTGACTTACTATCAACCAGTCGGAATTTGTATCACCCCATTTTGATGTTCATCTCGCGTCAGACACTGCAACATACAAACTGGCATCTTGGTACAGAAAAAACACATTGGACAAGCTTTTCAAGTGAGAAGGGTTGGATCCTGAGAGGGACATGACCTCTCAGTTCCTCTCACTCTACTACTACTACTACTACTACAATACTACTACTACTATAATACCACTACCACTGCAACCTCTTCTCCTTTCCGACAGTAATTAAGTCTCCGCACTGTCGCTTGAATCTTCTGATATTCCTGACTATGGAACTGAACTTACTCCAGCGAGGGACTGACAACCTCAAATTCTACGACTTTAAGGGTGATGGACTGATTAAAACTACTTCACATCTCTACTTGTTCCTGCCTACTTTCTGTATTCGACTTAAGAATCCTACTGTGTATGCGAAACGTTTCGGAATAAACGTTGTCTACCTGTTGCATATGTGTCTTATACCTAACAACCTGTCGGTATTGTCATACCATTTTGATTGTTCTATCTTGTCAGACACAGCATACACACGTACGGCAACTGGTACAGAAAAACACAATGGAACAAGCTTTCAAGTGAGAAGGGTTTGCTGATCTGATAGGACAAGACCTCTCAGTTTGCCCTCTCACTACAACTTCACTACTACTAAATTTTTTGTTTTTTTTTTGATTTTGGGGGGTTTTGTGAGGGACAATACTACTACCCTGCACCTCTCCTTCCTACAGTATTTAAGTCCTCCTCACTGTCGCTGATCTCAGATAGTTTCCTGACTATGGAACTGACTTCTCCATGCCGAGGGACTGATACAACCTCAAATTCTAAATCGACTTTAAGGGCTGATGGACTGATACATCGTCTTCACAATCTCTACTGTTCCTGACACTACTTTCTGTATTCGAGACTGAAGGAAGCCTACGTGTAGGCGAAACGTTTAGGATAAAGTGTCTAACTGTTGCAATTGACTTTACCTAACAACCTGTCGGTATGTATACCATTTTTATGTTCATCTTTCAGACACTGCAACACGTGGCATCTTGGTACATAAAACACCTTGTACAAGCTTTTCAAGTGAAGGTTTTGGATCTGAGAGGGACATGACCTCTCAGTTGCCTCTCACTACTACTAAATACTACTACTACTAATACTCTACACTGCACCTCCCTTCCGACAGTATTTAATCCGCACTGTCGCTTTATCTTTTGATAGTTTCCTACTATGGAATGAACTTCTCCAGGCCGGGATGACAACCTCAAATCTACGACTAAAGGTGATGGACGATTACATCGTCTTCACATTTTCTACTGTTCCTGCTACTGTTTTGTATCGCTGAAGAAGCCTACTGTGACGAAAACGTTTCGGAATAATTTTCTAACTGTTGCATATTCCTTACCTAACAAACCCTTTGGTTTTGTAAAAACCATTTTGATGTTCAAAGCAGTTGGATTGATCTGTGGGGAAATAACATGGGTAAAGCAGTTGGATTGATGCTGTGGGTAAATAACAGTGGGGAAAGCAGTTTGGAATGATGCTGTGGGTAGAATAACAGTAGGTAAAGCAGTTGGGATTGATGCTGTGGATAGAATAAAAAATGGGGAAAGCAGTTGGGATTGATGCTGGAGAATAACAGGGGGAAAAACAATTTTGGGATGATGCTCTGGGAGAATAACGTGGGGAAAGAAAAATTTGGGTTGATGCGGGTAAATAACAGTGGGGAAACTTGGATTTAAAACTGTGGTAGAATAACATGGAAAAGCGTTTTTTTAAGCTGTGGTAGAATAAAAGTGGGGAAAACAGGGGATTTATGCCTGGGAAATAACATGGGTAAAGCATTGGATTGATGGTGGTAGAATAACAATGGGGAAAAACATTGGATTGATTCTGGGTTTTAAGAAATTTGAAAAAACAGTTGGGGTTAATGCTGTGGGAAATAACAGGGAAAAAACATTGGATTATGCGTGGGAGAATAACAGTGGGAAAGCATTTTATTAGGTGGGAAAAACAGTGGTAAAGCGTTGGGGTTGAGCTTGGGGGAAAAAACAGGGGAAAGCATTGGGGTTGATCGTGGTAAAAACAGGGGGAAAACTTTTGGATTGATGTGTGGGGAGAATAACAGTCGGTAAAGCATTGGATTGTCTGTGGGTAAAAACATGGTAAAGCATTGGGTTGATGCTTGGGGAGA